>JAKCPI010030657.1:0-33530 GCA_023213315.1 Euborellia annulipes
AAGCGAATTCTAAATTTCAAATATTTTGGAGACTCTTAAAAAATGTTTACAATAAAATTAATTATGACTTTTTTTTTTACATTTTGGTATCCTAATAACACAGCTTGGAAACCAAAAGATAAGCGTATGGAAATTCTCTTTCCTAACAGAACTTGAAAAAATAATATCTTTTGATGAGGTCGTAGGGTGACCTAATTTATTTCATCCTCAAAATTAATTATATACGGTAAATATTTTGAGAAAGGAGAATAATTAATTGGCATAAAAGATACGTCTGAATTAAATTTAATTTGGCAAAACATTAAAATTCTATCTTTACATTATAGGAAATAGAACGAAGTCTCAATTCATCAATTATTTTGAAATCACAAAACGAAATGGATAGGACTTATCCAATAATATTCACGAATTTATTCTTTAATATACAAAAAAAAATTAATTAATCGAAGCCTGTTTGAAAACAAAAAATGAAAAAAATTTTAATTGAACGGGCTCTAGAATTTAATCGGATTGTCACTGGTTGGGTTTTTAATAAAATTTCCCACAATATAATTAATTTTTTAAGGTTTCAAGTAAATATTTGATTAACTTAGCCTATTGAATACTCTAGTATCAGTAGATAAACCTTATACTGTACTATACTACGATTTCTCTTCCATTTCCATTATTATTTAAACTCAGTCAACTATGCTTATTTAAATTCTTATCATTTATTCGATATACCAATTCAAATTCTACATACATATTCTCTTTAACCAATAAAACAAATCGAAACTTTCTTTTGAGTTTCATATCTCATTTGTAAATATATTCCTAGAATTGTAATTTTGTTTTTGTCTATTTATTTTTTTTTACTAATCAATAATATTATTTGGCTTTTTCGAAATATGAAATAGAATACTAATGATACTATTATGATTTCATTTTGATACCAATTGTTAGTATTCTTATATTTTATTCTTTTCACGCAAGAAATGAATTTATTTAATGTCTTTTTTTTATATGACATCTAAATTATATAAACTTGAAGCAGAGGTGAAAACATGCATAAATTTCTTTACGCAATGAAAAAAAATCTTTCGAAATTTGAACATTCAGAATCTATTTTTAAGTGAAAATTTGAATCTCATTATTTTTAGTCTTAACTTCCATTGTCCTATTGTAACACTAAAATATTACAAATACCAGAAAAAATTTATTAATCTCCTTAAAACAAAGAATATTAAAAAGAGAAGGAGATTAAGATACTAGCTTTTACTAGTTTTAAAAAATGTATTGGTTCCCTTTATTCGAGTTCAGAAGCGCATGCCATAACTTCGCTCAGGCTCATTCTCGAATGTAAAAAAAAAAACTTGGGGGAATTATTTTTTTGCCTCCTCGACTGATGAGGCCATTTAGCTATATATATATATAGGGCCTATTGTTTATTTGTATAACCTATGTACCGATGGCTACCGGGGGATTTTCCTCACGCTGATCCCTCGGGGGTCACCAACCCGAGGTTTCGCCGCGCTTTGCATTGCTTAATCGCAACGATTGTGGAGACTGTTGTTCTTGTCCATTGCCAGGCCCCAGGCATTGTGTGATTTAAAATAAGTTAAAAAATAAATTTATTTTTTAATTAAGAAATAAAATAAAATTCAAATACGCCCTGCAGATATGCAACCTGTTCTATTGCTTCATTTTTATCTCTTTTTACTTTCTCTTACCCTATATATGAAATATATGGAGAGAAAGTATTCGGTTCATGTCAAAAAATTCGATGTCGTTTTTATTTTTATTTATAAAAAATCTGGTGTGACTGATCGCACACAACTTTCTCTTACGAATGATTTTTTGGAAGTTAAATTAAACTACAGAATATCGTGAATACACGATTTTTGCATTCAGGGATGGCACTACGGAGGGTAGTGCTGATTCAAAAAATTGGGGGGGGGGGGGGGCAATATACTTAAGAATAGCTCATAATACCCCAGAAGAAAACAGAATTATTTATGAAACAAGATATCTTAATGAATTGTAAAATTTATTTTGGTGATACTGTGTTTACTACATTTTAATTTTTAAATTCTTTTATATGTTTTTATGTGCCCCTTGACCTGCTGCGCTCCCCCCCCCGTATTGCGGGGGTGTTATTTACGCTCCTGCATATACAGTATATATCCAATTCAAAACGACCATCAAAGCCTCTTTTCTACTCAGAGAGACTTTTTCCAAGAAAATTTGTTTGCATTTTTTTATTTTTTTCTCTCTATCCCTCGTGATATTCATTTTTAAATTCGATTCTCATAGGATTTCAACCCCCTTAGAAAACTCGATTACTATTCAAACAAAATGACTATAAAAAAAAAAAAAAAAAAAAAAACAATTTAAATTCTTCGAATTTCAGACTTGCAAATGATTCATAGAGCAACAGCCTTGGCAATAGATTTTCCCTCTCATATTTTTAGGCCCCCGCGTGGATATTTTTAATTAATTCAATTCAAGTACGAGGCAAACATTTGGCCTCCTCCCCTTTCTTCGTCTTCATCTTCTTCCTAGGCTTTCTATAAATATTGAGCGACTTTTCAATTCAAATTCGTTATTTTTGTAATTGTTTACATGAATTCCTTTCGCTGAATCATGTTTAATTTTTTTTTTTTTTTTTTTTTTATACAACCTATGAAAACTTCCTGCTTAATTTTCGTCTCAAATTAATTTAATAAAAATTTAAGAATAAATAATTAATACTTCAAAATAATAAGATTTTGTGAAATAATTTAATTAGGCTCATTGATGTTTTAGTAGATAAGACGATTGGGTAAATCTTAAAATAAAGACATTTAAGTCAAAAAACAATCAATAAATTTGCTATTATTGGCCATCAATTTTAGTCCTACTATGTATCATGTCTTTTTTCTACTGGCACCAGTGTATTTATATATACCTGTAAAAAATTCTTTCAAAAGGCTTAGAGGAATTGACATTGATAAGCGACGTAGGTCTGGATTCCCGCAATGAAAATGTATCAATTGATATAAATAATTATCCTTGGAAAGGATCAAAATAATATAGAGTTGTATAAAATAAGCAATAATTTTCGAGATGAGTTTGTGTTTGATTGTGTTTGATTGGGCAATGAAACCAATTTTCACAGCCGACGGATTACCTTTATCCTATGTTACCGCCCCAGGATTAGTCAGTTCGACGCTAAAGCGGGAAGTCCTAGTTCGAGTCCACGGGGCATCATTTGTCCAAACACAAACTCATCTCGCAAATTATTCCTTATCTTAAACAATATATTGACTGGCTTATTTACAGTTTTTATGGTGTTGTTTGAAAAACTATTTTCAAACAGAGCTCTATCAACCTCTGGCTTGTCATGAGAGCAGCCAGAAAATAGTTTTTTTAATTTCATATTTTTAATTGTACAATATTTCTCTGACTGTTTTACTGTCTGCCCTGAAATTTAAGTTTATAGTCCAATAAGACAGCAAAAAAAACAAAACTCTAGTTCATAAGCCTATAAAAGCCCTACAGATATTCTCTAAGCATTCTTATAAGCTTGTTTACATTTTGAAAAGTTTCTGATTGTCTTTTTTCTTTGTTTCCAGTCTGGCTGGCAAGGCCGGCGAGGATGCCTCCAAAATCAACCCCGACGGCGAACTGTAAGTTTATTCTTCGCAACTTGAAATTTTTAATCGATACTTATCTGAAAAAAATGTATATGATTTATTATTATTTTTCTTTACTATTCCTTCTTGAGCCATTACGTGTCGTTTCGGGTCAAAAATATTATTAAAAATAATTTTTAAATTTTTTAATAAAATATGCTTTTTTTTTAATTTTCCATTTTCGGCTGAGGCCATTGAGTTTTTTTTCTTTTTTTTTAAATTTATTAATGGGCTTTTTCGGCAACGAGGCTATTTAGACCCGGTCCCTATTTATTCCATTTGATTGTATCCAAATTAATTAGGGTGGACCTTATCTATAGAGGTCATATTTTTTCCATCGCCTTTGAACTTTGAGAATTTTCAAGATTTTCCTAAAACTTTAAGCATTCCCTTTGTTTTCGTCCACAAGGGAATGGATCAAATTAATTTCAAATTACAATAAAACTAGAAATTTATTATTTAGAATCTTAGAATTACCTCAAATAATACATAATTAATAGAACGATTAAATTGTATCAACTGTCAAAGTTCCTCAGCATAAATCTGTTCATATTTCTTTTTCATTTAATATTTATTTGTCAATCGTATTTTTCAGTTCGATTATATAAAATTATATTTAACAAATATGTTTCGCAACTTAAAATTTTTAATCGATACTTATCTGAAAAAAATGTATATGATTTATTATTATTTTTATTTACTATTCCTTCCTGAGCCATTACGTGTCGTTTCGGGTCAAAAATATTATTAAAAATAATCTTAGATCATAGCTTTTATTGGTTTGTATAGCTCAAACGAAAAGCTGACACCTTAAAAAAAATAATAACGAGCGTTCCAAGCCAACTTTTAAAATTTTTTATAATGATATTGTTGAACAAAAATTTGTTTCAATGGGGAGATGACAAAATTCTCCAAAAGAAATATTATTATTTTTTAATAAAAAAAAAAATCTGCTGACTATTTTTGCCTCTGGAAATGCCGATGAATTGAGTGTGCATTATTAAATAAATTTCCTCTATAAAAAATGAGGGTTGGATCGCTCGAGGCTTCTTATCATCGTCTACTTTCCTATAGGACTTTCTTCTTTCTTTTTATACCATGATAATCGATTTGAAATGAACAAACAAATGATTCAATACTTAATGAGTGATGCCGATTCGGTTCTATAATCATTCAATAATTTAATGTTTTAAAATTTTAATTATGATCAGAGTAATAGCCATTTTCTTAATGTTTCTATGGTTAATATTAAACAATGAAGTTTGAACATCCTTATATCGTACGAATGCGAAAAATCCTGGGGTTGCAATCTTCCTTAAAATAAAATAAAAATATTGTATATTAATATATAAGCCTACCTTATTCTCTCTCTAATCTTTTTTCACTATTTTAGTTTAATCATTGAATTTCTAAGGCCCTGACTTACAATATACATTTTTTTATGATAAGTAACAATATTTCCTATTATGGTAAAGTTATAATGTATTTCTAATTGTGTTTTAATGTCCATTCCAGGCCCTCGTTGGAGGAGATTCGAAGTTGGGGGAAATCCTTTGACAAACTCATGAGAAGCGCCGGTGAGTGAACAAAATTAATATTTATTTATTTTTTTCCTCATTCTTTTCGACCATTTAAAGAGAAATAATTGAATATAAATAATGCAATGTTGTGTTGGTATTTCCTAACACCGTTTAATCACTCCTTAAAAGGGCGTTAATAATTCAAAGCCACGAAAAAGAAAATTATAGATTGATTTATGTTATAAATTCTATAAGGGGAAAACAGATTAATACATTTATTTAGTAGGACTACAGCAAATTCAAGAATCTTATACTATAAAATTTTGAAGGCTAACAAAGTATCATCAATTGCAATACTATTAAGCCCGGTAGTTAGGCAGCCCAAATGATACACGCAAACTAAAGCTTTCTTGTCTGTGATTGTCTGCTCTGAAAATGTCTTTCTCACATAGACAAGAAAGTTTTAACGTGCATGTGCCATTTGGGCTGCCTAACTACCGGGCTTTACTCTTAATACTATTATATTCTTCCAAGAGCATCCAGATCAAATGTAAGGGCGATTGCTTCTTAATCTCTATCTCTCGAAATACCCCTAACATATTTAACAGAATTATTTTTTTATTGATTTCTACTTGTTTTTTATTGGTATTTCTATATAAATGTCTCTTCGTCTTGGATTTTATATTACTTATATCTTTATCTCTTATCAGAGAAAGAGATCATTTCTTGAGTTAAGGTTCTTATTTCCGTATTGAACTACATATTTATTTAAACTAGCCTCCAAAGGCGGCAGCGTCTCGGGATATGATTAGTACTTATTGCTTAAATGTATTTTACTTTCACTTACCCTATATATGAAATACAGGTATATCTAGAGAGAGAAAGTATTGCGATCATGTCGAAAATTCGATGTCGAAATTTTGATGTTTTGAGGTCCCTTGAGTCCAAAAAAGTGGGTCCCGCAAATTGGTCTGTGTATCTGTGTGTGTGTCTATGTAGACATTTTTAAGCATGAAGGAAAGGAGCTACCAGGTTGAAATTTTATATTTAAATTAGACACCCCCTAAGTCGTTAAGATAAGTTTTTAAACCAAACTAAAAAGTACTAGTATTTTACTGATTTACTTTTTCAGTTTTTTCGATTTTCTCAAAATTCGCTCAAACGATTTTCTCTAAAATTCATAAATCAATTATTTTTTAGAAGATGCTCTTTAAAATGTATTTCAGTAAAATTTTTCGTGAAAATTGTTTGAAGTATACTTTACTGATGGATTTCAGATTTTTTACTTTTTCCAATTCCGCCCCTTTCATAGAGCCAATGTTAAATCCCTATGTAGATTCACATGTAAATTTCGATTCATTGAAATCTTGCTAAGCACACTTTACTCTTGTCCTTTATAGGAAAGATTTCAGATTTTTCAAATTCATTTTCCGGGTTTTCTTTCCATAGAGCCATTTAAATCCCTATGGGGATTTGCCTGTTAATTTTGTTTCAAAAGAGGCCCTCTTTGGATCTTTTTATTTATTTAAAAAAAAAAAAACGTTGTCTTCTCTTTCCCTTTTGAGCAGCATTCTTAGAGACTTGGCTCTTTCCAGGAGAAATTTCGGAACGAAAATAATTTTACTGTGTTCCCTAAAAGGTCTTCTTTATGAATATAAAATTTGGTTTCTAAATTCCAACGGGAAGTTTCCCAAATAGAGCGTGACAGACATGAACATTATGGAAATTATATATATAATATGGATATATAAAATTATATATATATATAATGGAATATATAGATTCATGGGCGTACCCAGCGAGGGGCAGGAGGGGTCAGCTGCCCCCCCCCCCCCCTAGAAGCAAAAAAAAAAATTAAATGTTTATAAAGTGATGAAACGAAACAAAATTGGGCGATGGCGACGGGGAATGATTTTTTTTGTTAGGACTCGAGGGTTTTAGGCCTTTAATTCGAAGGCTTTTCCCCTCTATATAAAAAATAGCTATGTCACAATCTGGACGACCATGATCTGCCCCCCCTGGACGACCATGATCTAACCATGCCCCCCCCCCCTAGATTTGATCCTGGGTACGCCCATGTATAGATTATGTTGGTTACTATTTAATTTAAATAAGAATGAACTGTCTGAGCTATAAAAAAAAATTCACATCTTTACTGGGGAGCAAGAATTAGAACGACATCCCATTTTAAATGTATTCAAATTGTTACCCCTCAGGGAGAAAACAAATTTTTCTCTTATTTGAAAGATATCATATTCTTGATTAAAATTCAAAGTGAGGGAGAAAAAATAATAAAACGTTTAAAATATTTAAATATTTAATATGATTAAAAGAAATGGGAAAAGTTTTATATTCTTTTAGGTAGTGAATGAGGAGAGAGACAGAGAGTGAGCGTAATTATTATGATGTGCCAATTTCGGGAATTAGATTTGAATACGATTTCAAAAAAAAAAAAAGGAAATGTTTCTGAAATCATTTTACCCCTGAATTTTAATTGAGTCGTAGATTTTATTATTTATTCAAATAATTAATTCTTATAGATAGGTAAATGAAATAATTTTTTTTCTCTTGGGACGGGAAGCGAACCCGGGACCCTTAGCACGAGAAGCTAATGTTTCTCTCTGAGCCACGAGTGACCAATTAATTTGAATAATTTTGCGACTGACTCTGATACGAACATATTCTTATGTTTATGATGTTTCAATGTCTTAAAAATTTATTATAAATATGATTGAGTTAGCTTCTTGGAATAAAATTAGTAAGTCTTCTCTAGCCAAGTTTAGGGAGTAAGTTAAAATAAAACCACTAGTCAATTATGAAATCATAAATAAATAATATTAATTATCCCTTAATGCAGCGGTTCCAAACCCGTGGGCCGCGGCCTGTCTGTGGGCCGCGGGCTGATTGGAACTGGGCCGCGGACGTCTAATGAAAGATAAAAAATATTACTTAGAGAGCGGAAAACAAGTCTTTCGACTTTTGTCAATTTTGAGACTTTTCCAGTGATATCACAAAAAGAAACGTTTTTTGAGATTTTCAATAATGACTTTTGCGACTTTTTTGCGCTTTTTTGCCTGGCAGAGGCTTTTTATGAAAAAGCGACTTTTATGACCGACTTTTTTCAAATTTTTTAATAAAATATGCTTTTTTTTTAATTTTGCATTTTCGGCTGAGGCCATTGAGTTTTTTTTCTTTTTTTTAAATTTATTTATGGTCTTTTTTGGCATCGAGGCCATTTAGACCCGGTCCCTATTTATTCCAATTGATTTGTATCCAAATTAATTAGGGTGGACATATTTTTTCCATCGCCTTTGAACTTTGAGAATTTTCAAGATTTTCCTAAAACATTCCCTTTGTTTTCGTCCACAAGGGACTAAATTAATTTCAAATTACAATAAAACTAGAAATTTATTATTTAGAATCTTAGAATTACCTAAAATAATACATAATTAATAAAACGATTAAATTGTATCAACTGTCAAAGTTCCTCAACATAAGTCTGTTCATATTTCTTTTTCATTTAATATTTATTTGTCAATCGTATTTTTCAGTTCGATTATATAAAATTATATTTAACAAATATGTGAGTAGTTTAGTGTTTAGTCAAAATGGATTGAGGTATTCATGAATATCAATATCTTATTCAAATGAATAGATCTCGAAAATTATTTAAATTATTAAAATTATATACAAGGTGTTAGAGTTATCAAAAGAAATTGTACAGTGCTTCACTACTGTCACTTGTGACAGCGACTTTTTAGGGACTTTTTTTTGGCAAAAACAGACTTTTTACCGACTATTTGGCTAAAAAAGAA
Organism: Euborellia annulipes; assembly: GCA_023213315.1. Lineage (NCBI taxonomy): Eukaryota > Metazoa > Arthropoda > Insecta > Dermaptera > Anisolabididae > Euborellia > Euborellia annulipes. The sequence goes on from JAKCPI010030657.1 coordinate 8,989, forward strand.
TAGATATATACGTACATACACGCACACATTTATACCCAGAATACCCTAGTATACACTGGGCCTCAGCGTTTTTTTTTACAGAAAAAGTGGGCCGCACATCTAAAAAGGTTGGGAACCGTTGCCTTAATGAATCCATTTATTTGCTTCAAAAAACTAATACTCTTGAGCACACAACAAAATAAACTTACCCCAGTCCTCATAAACTATTTACATTTTCTACCATAAATCTCTTTCTTGCATTCGACCAAAATGAAAAAAAAAAATCATTTTTCTTAAATAGCACAATTCGAAAAAAAAAATGATAAAAGAATAAATCCCAAACACATTAAAAATAATAAATCATAGAATGAGAAAATCTTAAACGTATCATTTACTTTCCCTTTAAATTACCTTTACTTTTTATCAAGGTTTAAAAAAAAAATGACAATATTATCTTAAAAAACATTTTTCTTTCGTTTGATCTTTAAAAATTAAGATTTCTCCAAAGAAAATGAGTTCTTTTTTTATTATAATCTATTTTCTTTTCTTTTTTTTCTCGCTTTTATTATTTTTTTTTCTTCCTATATTTTATAAAACATCAATATCGCGTTAGGAGAGAGTTGTTTACCAACCAACGGGGGTATTTGCAAAACTCAAAAAGAAAAACTCAAATACAAAATGGTTTTACTATAACTTATTAACGCCTGACTTCTGGTCGTATCTGTCACAATGTCAGTCGGAAGTCAGTCTGACGTGTGGGTATGTTCAGTTTTGGAAAGCTCATGGGGGTACAGAAAAAGATTGAAGTGGAAATGAAGGTGTTTATTACAGTATTTGATAGTTGAATATTCAGTTTTAAATATCAAAAGTCGTTTTTGAAATTTAAAGAAAATTTCAGAAAATAGGTTGGGGGCTACTATAGGGAAAAGTCTTAGGAGAGAAACAAGAAAAAATCCCATATTTTTTATTAGACTTAAAGTGAACGAGGGAACAGAAATTCATTAAATCGATTTAGATAATTTTAGTTTTCTTGTTATAGACCTTTGGGAAGAGTTAAAAAATTACCAGAATGGAGTTCTATGATATTTTGAAAGAGTTCAAAGGAAAAAAATAGAAGAAAAATGAATTTGATGGAAGAAAATCATTAACTAACTTTTCTCCGAAGAACGGAGCCTCGTTCACAAAAATACTATAAGAAAATATAGGGTGAGATGGGGGGATATATTTTCTTGTTTCACATCCTAAAGGACTAAATTTATGCCAGATAAAAAGTTTGAGGCGACAAGACACATAAACAAAAACATAATTTGTCTAAAATTTTCTTAAAAAAAAAAAAAGATTTGATATTTATAAGAAACAGTGATAATTATTTAAACTGAATCAAATATATGTAATATAGAGAGATATTCATTCCACATTCAAGTCGTTTTTTTCTGTTGACACCACATAAGACATTTGCAAAAAACTGATAACAAAATGAGAGGCTAAACCAAACAAGATTGCAAATGATGGTGAGGATGTATGAAGGAAGGAAGGGTTGGGGGGGTGTAAAGGGGGTAAACCCTCCACGAGATGAAAAAATATTTTTTCGAAAAAAATTTATTTTTAATGTAAAATTTAAAAATTAATATTAAAATTTTATTTGTACGTATTTATATTCTTATATAAGGAAAATAATAAATAATTAAATTAAATTTCGAAATTAAGAAAAATTGTGGATACATCTCAAAACCTCTGATCGTCTGATCCAATAAATATAGTAGATAAAGAAGATCAATTTTGAGTTTTTATTTGATCGGGTTTTATAAATTATGTGCAACGGTTGGATAGTCAACTCTTTTAACCAATTTGTTTAACTATAAGACGGTTTAGAAAAAAAAAACAATAATAAAAAAATCAATATATCAACTTTTGAAAAATGGGTGTCGCCTCTTCGATCGTTTTTTAGCTTTTAAATCATTTTTTTTAAAAGGAATGCAAAAGTAAATGGAAATATGTTTCATGTAAAAACCTAAGATCATTTTCCCTCCAAACTATGATCTGAGGTTTAAAAATATTGACTAAAATTAATTTATGAATCAATGTCTTCAATCAATTAAGAAGAAAATTGTCGGCTTTTTAAACCAATAGAGGAACAGACATCTGGGGAGGCTGGATATCCTGGTTTTGATTTCCGGGGGCCATGGGATGTTTGGCCTCGCCAATAAATAACATTCGCAGCTTTGTTAGATATATATCTCTATGATTTAGTCAAGTCCGAAAAGAATTAAAATGTTTTGAATTCTAATATCTAATTCAAATATATAAATCTCGAAAATATTTAAAAAAGGTTAGGCCTGTTTTTTTTTTTTTAATTATCGTTTGATTAATTTAATTGTTTAAAATATAATTTTGATTTGATTAATGATTTAAGTGGGCTTAGTTGTTTCAATGAATTTTGTAAAATTTATTTAAGTTTGTTAGTTTTTTTTTAATAAAACAATATAAGAAGTTACAAGTCGGATAGAAATGTTTATAAAATAAATAAATGAAAAATTACTTGCATTCAAAATTTTTCAATTATTATATCTAAATAAATTTTATCACTCAGAACGAGAACCACTTTTTTTAATATTGGTTCAAATATTTTACCTCTGTCAAAAGGAAAGTTTTTTCGATTGTTGCGTCCCTCCGCCCTTTCCCAGAAGTGAAAGTTTATGAATCAGTTTTTCGATTGAGGTTATATATTTATTTTCACACTCCCTTTAGTCAAATAAATACGGCCGGAAATGGATTTGTTGGATGGCAAAAGAGGGAGTTGCATAAGATTTGGCTTTTCAAAAAGTACGCACTTTCCTCTCTCCTCGGACTTTCATTTTAGACTATATAAATGTAAAAAAAAATTCTATTTTAAAGTAGAAGTTTGTTTAAAATAAGTTAACTATCAATTTACTCTCGTTTATTTATTAATCTGATGTGAATATTTATTCAAATATTGTGAGATTAAATTATTTCATTTGTTTACCCCTGTTAAGATTCGACTGTTCTGACAAGGAGACCACACGGGTGGAGGGTGACCGGTTTTTTTTAAACTCATAGGATTTGAAGATAAGTATCTGGACATCAATTTCCTAAAACAGTACGATGCGCTACACAAGAAGCCTAAAGAAAATTGACTTTGTTTTATTTAAGTTGGAATAATTTTGACTTGTCAAAGCCTCTGATGGATTCAAAAACAAGGAGTCCCTGGTTCGATTCTTGTTTTTTTTTTTTTTTTTTCCTCCTGAGGGTGAGATGTTAGGGATAGTGGCAATCATATACTTAAAAGTATGGCAGTCAGATGAAAATTTATTTAAATCGATTGATTAGCGATTTGTATTTGCTCAGGGGCCCACATTTTGTGGGTACGTGGATGGCGACCACGAGCTGCCCGAGCTGTGACAGGCAGTCCTTCAGTTCTTTAAATGTCTGTCTCTTCCTTCCTCTTTTCAACAGGCGTCAGACCGTGCGACGGGCTGGCCTGTCGTATTTCTTCCGGTCGTAAAATGATAGGGTTGTAGGGAAAGGGTGTGGTCCGCCGACCCCGCATCGCGGGACAAGGCGAGGAGAGAAGAAGGTTAGCGTTTTGTATAAAAATAATAGAACACATTCCTGGTTGCATATCTACAGGCGTTTTCTTTATTTTGAATCGTTAGAGAGAATGAATATGCGATCTGGCGACTTTTTTCTTCATTTATGTCTGATCCAAATAAAAGGGGCATAGCAATTTTCTTTAAATCAGTATCTTATCCTCTTTCTCTTTACTAAGGATGCTTATAAAAAAACTCATTTTTTTAACTCGAAGGTTAAACATGTTCTTGTTTACTATATCGATGATTTGCTATCGGTCGGATAAGTTTGCTGACTAGAATTGAAGCAACCGGCCCTTAGAGCTTAAGGCCAAGATAGTAGAAGAAAATTCGAATAAATCAAACAAATATGAATAAAATATTATTACTAATCATTTTTAAAAGAAAAAAAATGATTTGTATTGCAATTTCTTTAAAAAATTAAATAAATGAATGTTATTTCTTGATTCCATTAGAATCTCCTTTAGAAAAAATAAATTTTTATTATTACATTTGATCATCCTGACATCCTGGCATAAAGGGCTATTAAAACTGTGCGCTATTTAAATTAGTATATTAAATTAAAAATAGATAGCTTTATAATTTACTAAAATTTAGACATGGTTGGTCTCCATGACTTGCATCTTTTAATTTATGAAATAATGAGAGATGATGGATGGATTTAATGTTAGAGTCATGTATTCCGTTCCATAGAGTAGTAGAGTATTCAGAAATTTTTGATGTGATGGGGATAGTGGATTTGGATAACTTCCCTCCAGCCTTTCTTCTTTTAATTTTTTATTTAAAGTATTAAAGCCCTAATCTAAGTTCTAACTCCAATTTTATTTTTATTTTTATCATCAACTGTCAAGATCATGAACTTAATATTAATTATGATGCATAAATATGCATGTATTATACTCATAAGACCATCTCCGGGACAATAACAATTTTCTGGAGATGGGACATTAAACTTATCTCGAAACGTCTCGTAGGATTGTAAAAATCGGAGTTTTATTTTTAGCTGCTCGTGCTCCTTCTCTTGTATAAACAAACACCTTTTTTTGTAACACTCACACTCACATACAAACAGTCTTTTAGTAATTATCTATTTGGGGTTCAGACATTCTTATTTAAGCCATTTGGTATTCAAATGGCTTAAATAAAATCATCGGACTGCCTGGGATCCGAACCCGCGACCCTTGGTATACAAGGCAGGCTCGTTACCAACTACACCAAGTCCGAGAGCACAAATAGCTTTTATTGATTTAATATCAATTAATACTATGGGAATTTCTTTAAGCCTTTGATTGTTGAAAAAATTTTAAAAAATTCTATTTATATTTAAACTCAAATTAACTTGAACAACCTTTAGTAACCTTCTACAAAATTGATTTAATTTGTTTCCAATTTCTAATTTCTATCTTTATTGAAAATGTTAATTTTATTAAATACTAATTATTTTAGTTAAAAAATCTTTAAAATGTTATGGAACTCCATCTAAAATAAAATTAGAGAAATTAAACATAATAGCAAAAAAAAAAAAAAAAAAAAACAAAAAAAAACTAGCTACTTAATTTTCCAACCACATCTTATGAACCTTCTCTGGTTATAGTTTCATTAAATTCAAATGGTGAAATAAATAGAGACGGGGTCAAAATGGCCTCAATGCCGAAAAAAACATTAAAAAAAAATTCCTAATCCCGGAGACAAATTTTATTGAGCCGTTTGAGTATTTGAGGCAAAATTAAAATAACCAGACCTTTTACTTATTTTTAAATATCAATATTATTATTTATTCAAAGAGAAATAAATTAAATTTTAAAGTATTCCATTAAATATTCTAAAAAAAAAATTCTCCAAATTATATTAGCGTTTTAATTTTAATACATGAGATAAAAAAGCCAATCAACAAAATTCCTATTTGCTTGGCTGATGAATATGCGATTGAGCAAAGTTTTTGTTATTCACTTCATGCCTCTCGGAAATGTTTAATGGCAACGGAAGGGGGACGGGGGCTATCTTTTTTTTTTAGATGGGAATAAAAAAGGGTTAAAAGTATCAAAGAGCTTCGGTACTTATTTTTTAAGAATTCCGTCGCAGTCTCAATATAAATTATATCCCAAATGCGCCATTTGTTCCTCTCTCTCTCTCTCTCTCTCTCGCTCTCTCTTTAGCTTATGTTTTTCCAAAGTAATGATTTGTTCAGGGGCTTTAAACCTGCAGTGACCTCTTTAAATAAATATGGAATATTTTTCTCGTCTCTTGTGAATACAAAAATGCCATTTTTATCAAAGAAAGAGAAAAAAAGATTAAATTCAATATTGAGAAAAATGTAACTATCTTACGAAGGAAAATAAATAAAATAGAAATAATAAAAGGAAAAATGTCTTAGTTAATAAAAGAATGAGGCCAACAAAATGTTAAAAATTCATTCTTGAGATGATCAGCCCTTCAGTTTGTATCTTTCATCTGTCAAATTAGAAATCTCCTCTGGGCTTTTCTTGGATCATTTCTACTTTTAAATTTTAATTATTTTAACAGTTTATGAATTTTAAGGGTTGATATGGGTCTGATATTTTTTTTAGGTCAAAACCTAAAAATTTAGAGGGTGTTTGCAGCATGAAAAGCAATTTGGGAAATAACGGACACCCTAATATACATCATATCTACCGGTATATAGGCAATATCTATATTTTTGTTTAAAAAAATGCGTCGCATAAATAAAAGTAATAAAAAAGTGAATATATTAATATATAAGTATTTTTTAATAAAACTTTTGTCTATGAGAGGGCTGAGCCCCTTGAGGCTCAGGTGAAAACTGAAAAATTTGGATTAAAAAAAATGTAATGAAAATTTGTCTTTGATGGTCCCTCGGGGCTCAGGTATATCCGGTATTTTAAAAATATATTTGTATATGGGGGAGGGGGGATATTTAAAAATAAGTTCGGCCCCCTCCCTGCTTTCGATTAGAGCAAATAAATAAAATGATTTTACTTTGGAAAGCAATCGCTGGCTTACTTTCTCCATTATAACTATTTTATATTCCTGTTCTACGTTTAACCAAGGGCGGATACAAAGGGGGGAGGGTAAAGGGGGTAATCCCCCCCCCGAGATTTGAAAAAAATTTATTTTTAATGTAAAATTTTAAAAATTAATACTTAAAAATTTGATTTGTATTTATATTCTGGCAAACAAGTACAGAATGCGCCTTTAAATTACCGAAATTAAGAAATTGGTAGGAACCGACCGAATATTCGGTTTCGGTTACGGCAGTTTCGGCCAAAAATCATGGTTTCGGCCGTAGTTTCGGTTTCGTCCAAAAAGTACAACCGGCCGAAACCAGAAAACCAGAGTCTGAAAAAATGGGATGAGACTCGCATGCAAAAAAAAAAAAAGTCAAATAATTTGCACTTGAGGGAGAAAAAAATTTAGTCTCCCTAAAAAAAAGGTAAAATGATTTTCACCGAAGGGAAAAAAAAAGATAAAATAAAAAAATATAGGAAATAAAAGGGGGAAAATTTGGCCGAAACTAAGGTTGAGGCCGAATATTCGGTTTCGGTTTCGGCTGAAAATCTTGTTTCGGTCGGACCCTAGAAATTGGGTGCTGTGCGACCAGTCACACCAAATTACCCCCCTCCCCGAGAAACACTTCTGGATCCGCCACTGCGTCTAACTAATCTCTTCTTCGTTTTTCCCCTTCACAATAATATTAAATTATTGTTATCCAACCTATAATGAAGCTAGAATTTTAGAAGTGCAAATTTATTTTTCCCTTCCCTAAATTCATATTTTTCCTTTTAATATTTTTTTTTCTGCCCTCGTAAGTCTTTCTTTGAAAATTTCTTTCTTCCAAATCCGCATTAAAAGTTATAAGGCTCTCTCTAAACGGATTAAATTCAAATTCGGTTTATAAACGATATATATTTTTTTTAAGAGTAATAAATCATCCCGCAAGAAGAAGACGTATTAAAAAACTTATTTCGACTAGTTAGAAGATATTTGAATGGGAAAGAAAACTTTCTAAAGTCGAAGGGGATAAATAGCTATAATAAACAGTGTTGGGAGGCAGACATCAAACTTAAAGTTCGCCCTTTGCCCTTCCCCTAATTTAGAACTGATATCTCTCATGTGAATCTGGATCAATTTTTACTCTAAGATGGATTTGAGCCTGGGTTGTTTTCAAAACTCAGATGCTGCTTTAACTCACAATGTTTATTTTTTATTTTTTAAATGCACTTTTCAATATCAATTCTGTTTGTTTGCTTTCAGCCGGCCGGAAAGTTTTTCGCGACTTTCTACGGTGCGAATACTCCGAGGAAAACATTCTTTTCTGGCTGGCATGCGAGGAGCTGAAAAAAGAATCGAACCCCGATGTGGTCGAGGAGAAGGCCCGATATATATACGAAGTCTACATTTCGATTTTATCCCCTAAAGAGGTAAATCATGCACGATTTTTGTCTGGATCAAAGGAAGGCTCTAGGGAATCCCGTTAATTGCTTCTGCATTATGGATGCTGCAATCTGCGGTCAAAGGCGTTTACCGTCATCTCCTCGTTTTATGTTTAATCCCCTCACGTCCCTCCCTCTCTATTCAGACGACTCGAGGGCCCATTAGAAAATTGCCAACTCGCCTTCTAAAATCACTTTTCAAGTCTAACAAAAGGAAACGTTTTTTTTTTTTCACTTGCAAAAAAAGAGGCCATTTTATCAATAAAAAAGGGGATAAAAAAAAAAATTTAACATAAAAATTAGCAATTTTCTGAAAAATTACAAAATTAATTTATTTTCTTAAAGATAGTTTTAGGAGAAATCATTTACACTCGAAGGATCTAATTAAGTGTTTGCAAGCAATCATACCATTTATACATACCAGAATAAGGGGGCGTCCACATATTACATAAAGGGTTAGGGGGAGGGGTCTGGACATAACGTTACTAATTGTGACATGGGGGATTTCTCTAACAAGGGGACGGCCAAGTGAGTATATCACGGATTCGTTTGAAAAAAATTGAGGTGATACTTTGAGCCAAAAAAATGTTCACGTGTTTCGGCGTTTTACTCCATAGAGCCCCGATTGGCCAAAAAAAAATAAATAAATACCGAAACAATTTTCGCACATACACGTTACATACATGTTATACGCAAGCATTTATACAAGTTTTTTTTAAATTAATTGAATCCAATATAGCTAATTAAAAATCGATGCCGAATGCCAATAATTTGTTAATTAAATAAATTAAATATAATTTAAAAAAAAGAGGGGGCTCGCTGGTGTAGTGGGCTAGGGTGTCGGCTTCTACAAAGAAGATCCCTGTTCAAACCCTGGGCGTGCGGGATTTTTCATTAAAAAATATCGAATCACTGACCCCTAATATTGAAATATGTTATGTACGACTCTGTCAAAATGTGACTTGTTCTCAGATGAGACCTTTTTCAGGAGAAGATTCTCTTTAAAAAATAAATTCATTTTGTAACATTCTTCAGAAAATTGCTAATTTTAATGTTAAATGTAGGCGACTGATCCGTTATTCACATAAGTGGTACGGGAAAAAATCGTCCATATATTACGTAACTCATTAGGGGGGGGTCTGGACAAAACGTTACCAATTGTGACATGGGAGTTTCTCTAAGTGTGACATCACAAAGTTGAATTTATAAAATTTTTTGATTTTGAAAAGATGGGAAGACTGAAAAGAAAAGACTCGTATACTAATAAAAAAAAAAAGGTCAAATGATTTTCGCAAGAGGGAAAAATGGAATGTGGGTGGGGGTGGGGGGCGGGGGACCGGAATATCGTCAAAAAAGGCGTGACGTAATATGTGAACGACCTCTTTACAGTCAAGTTATCTTTTTTTTGATTAATAAAAAACATTATATAAAATATTCAAAGAAGGCTGTTCCATATAATTGGACCCTAACATTTTAATTTTGATTTGGAAGAAAAAAATTTTTTAACCCAAATTTTTCTTCATCGATATTTCTGAAATTCAAAATCATCCATCGATCAGGATCGTTAACAAAGATGATAAATAAAATTATGGCGTAGCATGTTTTTCTTTATAGATATCAGCCCGTTGGAAATATTAATAGCTAGGCCTACCTCAAAATTTAATTAGCGTTAAATAAATCTTATCTCATTTAGTAACTTATTAAACATAGAATTCTTTTATTTTTTTACAAATTACATTATTTTAAAAAAGTTTTTGAAATATTCACAGACCGATACATTATTTGTATTTGAATTATTGTTCTAAAAAAAAATTATTATTCTGATTGTATGAAATGCAAACTTCTTAAAGAATAAAGAAATTAAGAAAAATGATGAGCTCCAGGAAGGAACTCATCATTTTTCTCTCAGAGAATTGATTTATTATGCTCCACCTTGCGTGTGTATCTTATTGTATTATTAAAATAAATTTATAAAGTTTGAACAAGACACAAATAGCTGCAAAACGTTTGCTTAAGTTAATAAGTTTACATTAGAGTTCGTGTTGTATTTATTAATTAAAAACCAACAAGTGCGTGAGGGGAATTTTTATTGACAAAATTCGTTCTACTCTGAGACATTGATCTTGATAACAATTTAAAAAAATAAAATATTTGTCTTTTAGTTTTAATAACATTAAATATTTGTGTTAAACGTCTTTTAAATTTGAATATTTATTGTTCCATCTCTCCATTTAAACAAATTCATCATTGGGCGTCGCCAATGGAGAGCAGAAGTGGCAATATGCCCACCCCTCCAGGGGCGTATATAAGGGGGACCGGGCCCCCTCCCGAAAATTTTCAAATCTATATACATTTGGGTGTCCGTTATTTCCCTAATTGCGTTTCATGCTGCAAACGCCCCCTAAATTTTTAGGTTTTGACCTAAAAAAAAATATCAGACCCATATCAACCCTTAATATTCATATTAAACCGTGCCTAAATCATAATCAATTTCCCATTGAAATAACATGGGATTTTTGCACTTTTTGCAGTTTATTTTATTCCACTGAAACAAATATACCTAAAAATACCGTCAGAACATATTTTGTAGGAAATTTAACGCTCTTTAAAAAAGGTCCGAATACTTTGTTGGATCAATTCAACTCCTTAAAAGTTATTCAAAGATTAAGTTGTATTCATTAAAACTATCGTTTTTTTAATTTCCATCATAATTCTCATTTATATCTCAATTGAACTCATACAGATGGATAAGAAAATAAAAAAAATACAAGAATTAGATAAAAAATAAAGTATATTTTGACGAAGTGTTGTTAATTCTTAAGGATGATAGTAATTAGATTATCATTTGACATCAATAAATAGAATTTTGATAACATTAGTAATGTTGGCCTATTATGTGTACGTTCATGATTTAAATAGTGATTTTAATATCAAATAAATTGCATATGGCTACATGTTCAGTGATAATCTAATTACTACCATCCCTAAGAATCGACACTTAGACTGTCCCAAGGAAGAGCTTGACTAGCGCTCAAAACGTTGACGGAATAAATTTGTTTTTATTTTTCCTTGGCTGACTCCATACTACACATTTATCGGTACCTATATTTAAAATTTTTTTAAAGCATAATTGAACCCTGTTATGAATGGTGTGTCAAAGACCAAACATAGAGTTTTGAGAAAATCAACAATAAAGTTTTTTGTTTACATTGGATTATATATAATTTTTCTTGTCAATTGTGCAAGTAACATTAAATATAAATTTTTTTAGGACATATTTCATAAAAAATACTATTAATTAAAGCATTGAAACAATATTCCGTACTTAACTCAATTTTGAATTTTTTGGTCTTTGACACACCATTGAAACAGGGTCCAATTATAAAGTGATTTTTGTTTTTCGATATGTCGAAATTTTTTAGGATATTCTCCTACAATATTTGACTTCAAATTTATATCGAATTTTTTCAAATTTTATAGTATACTGGTAGGCCTCATACATTTTATTTTATTTTTTAGGGATATACGGGGGCGTATATACATTAGGGTGGATCGAAAAAAAGTCAAGTTTTGAATTCAGAGTTTCTATAGTGCAGAAAAGTTGCGATTGGTAAATACAAGAAAAAACAAAAAAAAAAAAAAAAATTTTGAAATCGGACTTCATGTTCCGATCGCGCAATCGGCCGAAAGTTTCATAAAATTAGTAAAAATCTTAATTTTTTCAAAAAGATTTTATAGCAACTCTGAATTCAAAACTTTTTTCGATCCACCTTAATATACATATAAAATATTTATTTTTATTAAACGCTACTATTGCGCTTAATTAATTCGTAATATTAGAAGTTATATACTACCCTAGTTTTTCCAAATCTTCTCACGGATCCGTAACTTTTTTCCAAAAAATATTTTAAAATTTTAATTACCTTGTTTTTTTCTGATTCAGTTGCTAAAAGCAATGCAATGTGTTAAAAAAAAACAACAAAATACCTACTTGATTAATCTTTTTTTTTTGTCATTTATTAAGCCTAGTCAAATTTGCAAAGAGAACATTCAATTGGCTGACCCTCTGAAAAGCAATTAAACCGTATTGTAATTGAATTACAATCGATTTGCATGTTGAAGATAAACTCAATATTGAGCGTAACTTCATTGAAGGAGCCCAGATAGATGAAGGGGAGGGGACTGAAGGGGAGGGGGAGAATCTTGTCGTCGTTGATTAAACCAAAAGCCTCATCTTTGATCGTCAATTAAATGGATTATCAAATTATTTATTTTTATTTATATTTGTAATTAATTTCAACTTGATGTTCTAATATCGGAATGGTGTTGGATGGATGCGAAATTAGTGCCCATATATATTAAATTATTTGTCAAATAGTTCATGAAACCATCAAATGGAGGTGGCAAAATCCAAATGGATCTTATACGTAATTCAAAGTTCAAAAATTAACCATCCTTGAATAACAATTTTCTTTGAGACTTCTCAGAGTGGAAGGAAGTTTTAACTTTTTATAATTGGAAAGACTTGAATTTTAATATTTTAATTGTGGAATTATAATTAAAATTAATTATACGGCCAATAGGCAACCAGGTCAACACGCAAGTATCAATGGTAGCTTTTTCCCAAGCGCTGACACATTACGGCTATAGGCTAAATTTATTTATGATTCTTCACCATTTTGATTAATGTTTTGATTTTGAATCAATATTTTTTTTATATTGTATTCTTCCTTCATTACACTGTATATTACATTGAACAAGTCGATTTGGCTTAAAAGTTGATATTGAAAAGATAGCTAATAAATTTCGCATGAAAATAATTAAGCTTTAAGTTGAAATATTTTCTACGTATCTTCTTCTTCTGTCCTCGCCTTATTCCCGTTATGCGGGGTCGGCGGACTTCACTATTTCCCTCCAAACCTATCATGCGTTTTTGCCACCGAGAAGGATAGAACAGCCCGACTGTCTGACGCCTGATGAAAAGAGGATGGAAGAGACAGATATACAAAGAACAGAAAGACTGCCCCCCCCCCCCCCCAATACATGCATTGTAAGAAGTTGTCACGTCAAAAAAAACATTATTAAATGATTTATTGTGATTTTCAGGTCTCGCTCGATTCGCGAGTCCGCGAAATTGTGAATCGTAACATGGTCAACCCGACACCGCACACATTCGACGAAGCCCAATTGCAAATTTACACGCTCATGCACCGGGACTCCTATCCGCGATTTGTCAACTCGCCATTGTTCAAACAACTCGCCCAACTCAACAATAACACCGGAACAAACGGCAACAATGGTGCAGGGGCTGGGAGTCAAGCACAGACGCCTACCCGGAAGGAAAGTAGCGCCTAAAAAAAAAAAAAACAAAACAAGCATCCTCATCACATCAAATCGTCAGCAATAAAATACTTTAGTGTTTTTTGTGTTATGTGAGTCAAAAGACGCAACTCAGCGCTCAAAAAATTGAAAAAAAAAAAATAAATAACAAACAGTTATCACTCCTTCAAAGACAATCGATTTTATGATATTATTATTATTTATAAACACAAATCACCCTGTGATTAGTGAAAACATGAACGGTCTCTATCTCTCTCTCTCTCTTTCTCTCACACATTCTCTCTTTCTCTATTTGATTTCTTCTCCAATATTTATATAAAAATTTTTAAAAAATTACAAAAAAAAAAAAAATAAATGAATTCAAACGTCGGCCTAGAAAAGGATAGAGAACGATTGTAACGTGATGTTGGCCTTGACGAAGCATTCCGATGGCGCACAAAATGCTTGGATCCTCAGGTGTCCAATTTGGGGAAGAATGAATCTCTCTATAAAAAAAAAAAACAAAAAAAAAAAAAATAGGACTCTTGAGTGACGATATCAAGCGATCTTTAAAAAAAAAAACATTTTAATTTATTTATTTAATTTTCAAAAAAAAAAACTCCTATTATAATAATTTCAATAAAGGCGGCTTGATATCTTCATATTCAAAGATTAATATATAATTATTGAATTTTGGCTAAGAGATATTTTTAGTTAGTAACTATTTAGAGATAAAATTGGCGTGAATGTTTATTTCCCTTCTGTATGTTTGCAAATTTTCGATGCGCGAATAAATCAGTGTCTTTCTCTCTTTTTCTGAATGTATGTCTGTATGCGTATGTATCTGTATGTTTGTGTTTAATTTTGAAAATTATATTATATTAATATTAAATTTTCAAATAAAAAAAAATATATAAATTAAAATAAAAAGAGAAATAAATGAATCGACATGTCTGAAATAAACATTAATATATTATTTTGTATAAAAATCAAAAAAAAAAGGAAAACGTTTTTTTTCAATTGTTTTTTTTTAGTCTATTTCAATTACACAACGTACAGTTCTAGGCCTAGTATATAAAAAAAAATATATATATACATAAACATATATTGTTAAATATTGCACAATCGAGATTTATTTATTTATTTATTTATTTATTTATTTATCTATTATTATTAAATCAATACAGCGACCAAGACCAAAGAAAAAAAAAATAATGTACACACATATATATAATATATAATAATTATTATTATAATGAAAACGGTTTAATATACTATGCTAGTTAATAATATAGGATAATCGGCGAATGGATGTTGAATATAACATCATTATATTTTATTTTAAACATTCTCTTGAACGCACAAAAAAAGAGAAAAAAAACGGTCTAATATGGTCTAATAATGTGTTTACTAGTCACGATTTATTCGAGAATTTTTTTTAATTTTTTTATTTGTATTTAATTATTTTTATTGTACTTTTTTTTTACTTTAGTCTCTTATTAACAAATATTAGATTAATGTAGAGAAATATTTAAATATACAGAATAATCAGTTAACTAGTTAATTTTATGTTAAACAAACTAACCAGTTAAAAAGTAGTTTTTTTTTATTTTTGGGACAAAAAAAAAAAAAAAGAAAATTGATTTGATTGAGTAAGTTAAAAAAATCCAAATAGTTAGTGTATTATTAATTTTGATTTCACAATTTGGATGTAGTCAAACGTCTATTTGAAAAAAAAAAAAAAAACTGAAATCTGAAACATTTCGACAATTCAATTCTTCAACAATCACGATTATATTATCAATATTATGTTTAACTGGTAAAAATTTATTAAAGAATTATTTAGTTAACTGGTTTCTAAATTTCAAATTTGAAAATTTTTAATTTTAAATTTAAATGTATTTTCTAAATAATAATAAAAAAAAAAAAATATTAATTTGAATATTTAAAATTAGAAACATTAATTTTTTAATTATATTTTGTCATCAAGTTCTCGAATAATAAATACCATTTTAAAAATAAATTTATACCCCTGAAAAATACGTATATTGTTTATATATATAAAAAGCTAAGAGAAATCAGCCTGGTTTACAAATATAATTATAATTTCATTCAAGCCAAATGAGTCATTACTTGAGTTAAATAATAATTTTTTGTCAAAATGATTCGCAAATTAATTAGTATCGCTTAGATATAAAAGACATACATTCAAATAAAGATAACAAATTGCAGGTGTAATCAAAATTTATTTTTCTATGAATTCTTAAAACAAAATTGTATGCTGTGCGACCAGTCACACCAGATTCCCCCCCCCCCTCCCCCGGGAAACCCCTCTGGATCCGCCCTTGAATCAAACGAACAATATTTCTTCGGCCGATGAATGTATGAAATATAAATATCATGGGGTTCATAAATTGGTTTGATTTAACTTTTGAAGGGAAGCATCCTAAATTTAGAAATCTCTTCTTAGATGACCTAATCGCACTTAATCGAACAATCTGCGATTTGTTCATTTGGATTGACTACCTTCCAGCAACTAAATTCACGAATTTATCATACATTCCATCAGGGGCTTATATATAAATTTTTTTTCGGGGGGGGGGGGGGGTCTGAACTCAAAAACTTTTCTGCAGAAAATTTTTTTTTTAAAGAAACACATTTTTTCCGCCCCGCCCTCCGGAAAATTTTGTTTTTGCGGAACCAAAGTTTTCCGCCCTACGGGAAAAAAATTTTTCCGACCTTGGAAATCATTTTACTTTTTTTCTAGAGACCCGAAATTTTTGTCGCCCCACGGAACATTTCCTCTTTTTGCGGAACCTAAGTTTTTCACCCTGCGGAAAAAAATTTTTCTGCGGAGCTATATTTTTTTTCACCTCGGGTCCGATCATACATTTCGGGGGGGGGGGGGGCGTTTATGTCTGTATATCCCTATATATGTACATGCATTTGGAAAATTTCGGGCCTCCTCGGCCCCTCCTTATATACGCCCCTGCATTCATTTATACTATGATAATTCCCACATATCAACATCACCACAAATGAATGCGATACTATTTTACATTTTTTTTAAATTCTTCAGGCTGTTTTTTTGAGGCTTTCTTTTCTCTCTCTTTCTCTCATTGTTGTTGTATTCAAGTTGAGTGTTGGAATGTACAGTACCATTCCCCAAAAATAAAAAACCAAATCACTTCTTTTTCTAATCTTGACTCCAGTTGGCCTCAATTGTTCTTATTGAAATGGCCTAGGCAATCTATTATTTTATTTTCCATTAGGCGGAGATCATCGCTTTTCTAATTTGCGAGACAGATTAATTATTAGTAGAGTGAAATTTTTCGCACTTCGATACCAAATAAAGTTAAATAAAATATATATTTTTATTTATTTATTTATTTATTTTTCAAATGATAGTCTAGTCAAATTGGAAGATTTATCATTTATCGAGATTTTTTTTATTTGTGTTCATCAAATGGAAAATTTTTGTCTTTTACTTTTCAAAATTAAGACATTTTATAGTTTTTTTTTTTTTTTTTCCATTTTTAAATATTATATTTGGAGGCTTCTTTTTATCATACATTCCCTGTCTTTGGGGTCCGGACAAATTCTTATGCCTCCATTGCCCGTTAGATAAGTCTCGCTTCATAGTTCAAAGGACAATCTCTTCCTTTCCTAAGCGTAAATTTAATTATGAATTAAATAGGCATTGAAAGAATCCCAGAAACAGGAAATCTCTTCTGTCCGCCCGCCGCGAAAGCGTGGAGGTCCTGGTTCGACTCCAGGGGGCGCAATTTTTGCCCAATCAAACACGAACTTATCTCCGAAATTTGTTATCTTATACGATATTTTGACTGGCTTATTTACAGTCTATTTGAGCAGCGTTGTTTGAAAAAAATTCCATCTCTTTTCAAACAAAGCTCTACCTAGTTAATATTTTAAAAAAATTAAAAACAAAATGCTGCCCTTTTACATATCTCGCTAGCTTTTTGATGAACGATCATTTCTTATAGGCTATTCATCAGACTTCTAATTTAACTAGACTATTTTAAAACAAAATAGTATTGGGTTATTATTTTGTATAGAAACCTTCACCAGACACCAGTGTAAATTTCTAGTCAAAAAAAAAAACAAAGAATTAAAGTTAAAAAAAAATATATATATATAATTAAAAAAAATATATAAAATTCTAAAAAAAGAAATAAATAAAAAATTATTTGAAGAAAATTACGATTAACGTAATAATAATTTATATATAAAAATAAAACTACAAAAAAAAATATATATATATATATATATTATAGATGATTACTTAAAAAAATAATTAAAATTTATACAAATATTAAATTTGTCTAACTATTAAATGTTTAAATTTGTTTAGATAAAAAGTCAGTCAGTCTGACAGAAATTTATTAAATACCTTCCCCCCTCCCCAACTCCCATCTCAAACCTCCCGACAAATAACACGAGAACAAATAAAAAATTAAATATCGACTTTATTCGTTCGATTTATTCGTTCCATGATTGAATGAATATCCGTGTGTATGTATATGTGCGTGTGACGATGAATGGGATCTTGTAATGAAAGATAAGAATATTTTACGTCTGTATGAGAAGGAAAGAAAAAAAAAACACGAAAACTCTTGTTTTTCAAAAATAAAAAAAAAAAAAAAAAAATACTTCTGACTAAACGCTTCAAAAATTTTAATGTAATTTATATAATATATAAAAATATACAGAGTGGCTGTAATTATATTTATTTTTCAAAATATTTAATTTTGTTGTTCGTCAATTGTTCAGTTTACGGAGGGGGGGCTTCACAGCCGTAACGAGGTCGTGGTAAAAAAGGCGCCCGCCACGGGCGTAACTGGGCTGGGGGCGAAAAACAAAGGAGACTTCGATTATGCAAAAATTTGACCTTTTTTTTGTAAAATTTTTATTTTTACCCACTCGTGAAAATCATTTGACCTTTCTTTTTTAGCATACGAGTCTCATCATCCCATCTTTTCAAACGTATGTTTCAGAAAATAATCGATTGTGAAAAATAATTGATTATTATTATTTTTTTTTAATAATCGATTATTTTTTAAGGAAATAATCGATGAATAATCAATCGATTAATCGATTATATTTAAGTAAATAATCGATGAATAATCAATCGATTATATTTAAGGAAATAATCAGGGGCTCCGGAACGAATTTGAATCAGGGGGGGCAAAATTTTTTTTTTAGAAAATTAAAATAATTTAATATGTTAATAATATTTAATGGCTGGAAATATATGTAAATAGGATATGGAAATGCAGGCAGCCAAAATGAAAAACACTCTCGATACTCTGTGAACGTTCAGATGTTTCGGGTAAAATTTATTCACCCATCCTCTTAGAACTGTTCACTGAGGATGGGTGAATAAATTTTACCCGAAACTTCTGAACGTTCACAGAGTATCGAGAGTGTTTTTCATTTTGGCTGCCTGCATTTCCATATCCTATTTAATTTAATATGTTTAAATAGTATAAAACAAAAACAAATCTATTATAAAACTTTAAAAATTTTAAATAAAATCACAATTTTAATAAAATTAAAATTTTAAAAAATTTGGTAGTGATTTTATCAAAAATTTGGAAAAAAATGAATTTCTTACTCTTTCATTTTTTTTAATTTAGAAGATTTTATTTTTCAAAAGTAAAAATATATCATTTTTAAAAATAAATGAAATAAAAAAAGAAATTTTGCCCCCCCTCTGCCCCCCCCTGTAGGATGCCAGGGGGGGGCAATGTACCCTTGCCTAGGAAACACTGGATTAAGGGGATTAAGGGGGGGGGGGGGGCAAGTTAGACACTGCCACAGGCATACGTTCGTTACGGCACCAAATATATATATATATTTTATTTTATACTTCTTAACGGAATGAAACTATATATTTTTTTGGAATAATACTGTCTAAATAATTATTCAAAAAACGGTGATCTTGCAAGAATTCCACTAGCATCGAGAGAAGCAGGCGACAGACCCCTTCAAGCTGCGACAGAACTGGGGAAGATACGATATCTGAGGCAATGATGGTGGTGGAAGAAGAACCACTTTCCAGCCAATTCTCTTTCTCACACAAAGGCCAGAATTTAACAAAAAAAATTTTCCACCCCTCCCGGTTTATCACCAAAATGCTAACGAACCAAAATATATAGCTCAATTCATTTCCTATTTATATACATATTACAACTCTGTTTAATAATTTCATATGAAAATAGTCTTCAAAAATGCCACCCTGTTTATTTATAAAACTCTATTTATTACTCTTTTTGAATGTTTGTCTTTACTAAAATAAAAATTAAATCACTATTTTGGAGCGTCTAGTTTGCGATATAGACCAACTTTCATAAATAATAAATTTATTAATAATTAATAAAAAAAATTTTAAAGCAAAATGTACTTGATATATCATTTTTAATATAAATTTAAGGTCGAAAAATAAATTGTAAATAATTTTTGTTTATAAAAACTTTGTTGCGTCTTGGTGTGATATCATTATTAATTTATCATGATATAATGGGGCATTCCAAGGCAAATCGAACGGTTTGAAAAATTTTAATTTTTTATTTCCTCCATTTTTTGATCTTTTTAGTACACCTTAAAAAAACCCCTCCAGTTTTAAATTTTGAGATTTTTTTTGAACATCGGTTCAAATTTTGAAAAAACCCCTCTTTTTTTGGTTTTTTGCTCATAACTCCTACAAAAATAGTCCAATTTCCAACTTTATTTTTTGAAATTTTTGTGTAGTTTTCAAGAAAAAATACAATTAATTTTTTTGAATCATTTTTCTGTGTCATTTTCAAATTTCAAAATTTTAGTCATTTTCTGAAAATCATGCATACTTCAATTTTCCTAAAAATTTTTTGTAACAAACAACTATTCATTCCACAACTTTTCAGGCCTTTCCGGTCGTGGGATCTCTATGCCTACTATTTTTTAAAAATGATTAATAGGAAAAAAGAATTTTTTAAATTTTCAAAAATCGAAAAAAAAGTTGTGGAATGAAAAGTTGTTTGTTACAAAGAATTTTCATGAAAATCTAAGTAGGCCTATGCATGATTTTCAGAAAATGACTAAAATTTTGTAATTTGAAAATGACATAGAAAAATTATTCAAAAAAATTAATTGTATTTTTTTCTTAAAAACTACACAAAAAAAAAAAAAAAAAATTTAGGAGCTATGAGCAAAAAACCAAAAAAAAAGTGGGGTTTTTTCAAAATTTGAGCCGATGATCAAAAAAATCTTAAAATTTACCAGGAGTACTAAAAAATATCAAAAAATGGAGGAAATCAAAAATTAAAATTTTTCAATCCGTTCGATTTAGCGTGGAATGAATGCCCCATATACAACTATAGAGGACATTTTTGTTTTTATAAAATACCAATTATAAAAAAAATACGGATTATATAAATTATCCTTCTGTAGGTAGACTTTGGGTTGAGTGTACGGCGGACGCGGACGCCCGCGTCATTGATCGACGCATGTGTTTTTCAATGAGACGCGTTCTCGGCGGTTGGCGGGGATGATTCATTTTTTTTTCATCCCCGCGCAATTCTCAGTCAGACCGCAGTCCGAGGAATTTATTTAAATTATAATCATGAATTGATAATTGAATTAAAAATATTTACAAAAAAAATCTCTTGATTATAGTTTTATTTAAAAATTAAAAAAAAAATTTGATTTGAAAAAAAAAAATTCAGAAATTGTAAATTATATCATTTAAATACAACATATACAATATTTATATTTTTTGTAATTTTTATCATTATATAGTGAAATTAAATAAACTATAATAAAAAATGAAAAGAGAATTAAAATAATTTATTATAAATTACCAAAATTGTCTCAACGCCTGTAAATAAAATTATAAGTTTTTTTTAATATCAATTTTTTTTAACTACAGTATATACCATACATAGGCGCCGGAACTGGGGGGGGGCAAGGGTACATTGCCCCCCTGGCATCCTACAGGGGGGGGCAGAGGGGGGCAAAATTTCTTCTTTTATTTCATTTATTATTAAAAATGATATATTTTTACTTTTGAAAAATAAAATCTTCTAAATTAAAAGAGTAAGAAATTCATTTTTTTCCAAATTTT
Source organism: Euborellia annulipes (assembly GCA_023213315.1). Classification (NCBI taxonomy): domain Eukaryota; kingdom Metazoa; phylum Arthropoda; class Insecta; order Dermaptera; family Anisolabididae; genus Euborellia; species Euborellia annulipes. The sequence goes on from JAKCPI010030657.1 coordinate 30,447, forward strand.
TTCCAAAAATTTTTGAAAAATCACTACCAAATTTTTTAAAATTTTAATTTTATTAAAATTGTGATTTTATTTAAAATTTTTAAAGTTTTATAGTAGATTTGTTTTTGTTTTATACTATTTGAACATATTAAATTATTTTAATTTTCTAAAAAAAATTTTTTTGCCCCCCTGATTCAAATTCGTTCCGGCGCCCCTGATACCATATATTATTTAATAGACAAAATCGCAAGAACCAAAGCGAAAAAAGACCCTCATCGAACGCGGTGGTTTGGTATGACATCAATGGCGCGGCCGTCCGCTCATGCCAAAGTCTACCTTTAATCAAGTGCCGCAATTTTTCAGCCAATTAATAATAAATATACATATCTGGCTTATTAGAAAATATCCCTCAATTATCTTAAAAAAAAATCTGGTGTGACTGGCGCACAGCACACAACTTTCTCTTACCTTCGGTAATCGAAAGTTGTGTTCTGTGCTTGTCACACCAGATTTTTTGTGTCGACATATATTTAGTTGCCGACAGTACGGAACATTTGAATTCAGATGTAAAATTTATAAGTATGGGAAAATATTTATATTTTGTTACCATGGCAACCATTTCTCCTATCTTCCCTATGAAATCCATGAGTAAAATGGTCTTCAGAAGATTTCAATTGCAAAATGAGAATATACATTTTAAAGAGAATATAAAAATTAATTGATTTTTGAATTAAAAAAAAAAATCGTTGGAGCAAATTTTGAGAAAATCGAAAAAAACTTAAAAAGTACATCAGTAAAGTACTAGTACTCTTTGGCCGATTTTGATTAAAAGCTTATTTTTCCGGGGGCGGTGGTTTTTTATTTTTTTTTATTTAAGGACTTTGTGGGCATCTATGGCCATTTGGACCCCTTTCCTATTTATTTAAATTGATTGGTAACAAATTCAATTGAAATTAAAGAGCGGAAATCATAATTTCTTTAGATTACTAGTTTTTATAACGTTTTGAATTTCTTCTCGGGGCCCCTTCCCGATCGCCCCCCTCGCCCCCCCCTGCCCTTTACTGGTTAAAAAAAAACCATCCCTTGAATGGCGTAACCAAGAGCGGAGGAGAGGATAAAGCTCAACCCTTGATTTTCTTCTATTTGTTTTAGTGCACTTAGATTCACATTTCAAAAGATTTTTTTGAATTTATTCAAAATTGTATATATAACTTCCCTTTTGAATTTCTAAATGATTTTTGCACTTTTAGAAGACCTTATGGCTTCCATAATTCCAATTTTTTTATTTCAGATTAGAATGTTTGGGGATTTATGTAATGCGATGAGTTTTTTAGGAGTTTTCAATGATTCTAGATATTTTTTTAAGTTTAAGATTTTTTTAAGTTAAATATACATTTGTTTTTTTTTAAATTAATAAAAAAAATAAAATTAACTAATAATATTTTAGTAAAGATAATTATAAATAATATATTAATAATAAATGGTTTTAAGGATGCCAAGAGGTGGCCCCTATTCTTCGATTAAGTTCTGCTAATATTATTAAACATTTAAGTTCATCTTTTGGAGATCTTATAGGTGGTGGAGATGACTCTTTTCTTTCTGGTTCACTCTCAGATTTTTTCTTCTTGCGTTTATCCTCTGCATTATTTTTTCCTTCTTCATCAGTTAATGATTTTCGAGTCTTTTTCCTTTGAACCTATAAATAAATGACATTAAATTACGCACTGTGGAATATTATTTAAGGGATTGTTCATTAGAAAGACATTTAGATGCTGTAAGACAACAAATTCAAAATTCTCCATTATGTGTTTATTAGCTTGATAAAAAAAAAAATAATTTCCTTAATTTTTTAATAAGTCATTAAAAAAATTATAACTTTCTGTCCCAATAACCCCTTATGAATATAATTCATTATAAAAAAAACCGCATTGAAAAATTCCTTATAATAGTCTAGTTTTTTTTTTAATTACGTTTAGTCGACGCTCCTATACCCCCTTAACAAAAGATTTTATTATATTCATAAATTACAGTATTATTTTTAAATAAAATTGACCAGTTGCTCGAAATATCGGTACAAAATTCTTTTGGATTGAAGTAATCTTAAACAACTAAACTAAAAAAGTAAACTAAAACTATTATAAAAATTAAAATAATTTTGTCCCATCCTATTCTTATTTATATATTACAATATATATATAGAGCTGCAAGTATTTTTTGTAATTTAATATTTTTATAAATAAAAGTGGATTTTACCTTTTTCATTTGATTGTCATATTCGAGTGCATCACTGTATTATTAGGTTTTCTCTCTTAACTCGTTCTGTTCGTCTTCTCTTCACTGTCCCATCATCTCTCGATGGCGAAGAATCTCGTGCTGCTGCAGCTGCGGCTGCTCCTCTTTTTGGGTTGAAAGTATGTCCACAGGGAGGCAGGCTTTGCATGTAAAAGGTACCCTAGTTAATTAAATTTAAAATTAGATTAGATCATTTAGATAGATTAGATGGCCTGGGACTTAATTGAATTAAAAAAAAAAAAAAAACATTGCCTAAATAATTTTCAAGTCGATTGTTTTTTACATAGGTATGAGTAGAGGATATATATAAATAGGATATTTTAACAACAAATTTGTTTTAATTTTTAAGTCATCTTTTTTTAGATATGTTTTATAAAGTAATTGAAAGCATAAATAATTATTTCGCATAAACCCAGTCGAGGAAGCCTTTTACATATATATATAGTAAATAGTAATTTATATATAAACAATATATTTTTAATTGAACAAGTTCCTTTATTGAGGAAAATAGTTAAAAATAATTTTAGGATTTAATTCAATAAATAAGTAAAATTAGTTGCTCACTTGCTGTTCGCATTTGGGACAAGTTTTTGAAATCATAGCTCTTTTGGGCATAATAGAAATTATTTTTAATATATATCACTTGACATGTTAAAATAAATTTAAAAGAAATTTTAAGAAGAACATAAAAAGGAATTTTATATTTAAAAGGAAATATAAATTTATCAAATAAAAAAACAAGAAAATACTGATATTTTTTGATTTATAAAAGTGATAAAGATCAAACGTCAAATTCTATCTTCAAAACAAGAT
>JAKCPI010030658.1:0-21014 GCA_023213315.1 Euborellia annulipes
TTTGTTACCATGGCAACCCTTTCTCCTATCTTTCCTATGAAGTACAAGAGTAAATTTTTAAAAATTATTCCTGAAAATTAGTACAATAGTGAAAATCATTAAAAAAGTGTTTCAAATTCCAAGTTAGACTCATATTCAATATTGAATTCAAGTGATTTCATACAATTGATAATTATGCCTAAAATGAATAATTAATATTAGCATTGGGTTTCTATCTAGCATCTCAACAATAGTATTAATGACCATTCAAAGCCCTTTGTAGCTGAAAATCTATCTTGTTTAAAAATTTTCAAAAACTGTTGCAAAAGTGGACAGACAGAGATCTATTTTCTTTATAATATAATTTTGAAATAAAACTAGGTCTCCCGAAAGTGCCTTCTCCTTCTTCAAGCGCCCCCCGTTAACCCATAGCCTACACCAAACCCATTAATTTCTGTTATCTGGCTATACCCCTTCAATAACATTATCAAGCTGAAAAGTTTCAAAATCCAACAATCAATTCACTCAACAAACAGCTAAAACCCCTTTCAAAACAACTTGAAATTGAAAATCTACCTGTTTTGAAAATTCAAAAATTAATTTTTTTAAAAGTTCTGTTATTTTATTGGTCGAATTTTTTCTCGTTTAATGCATATTTATATTAGTTGTTTAATTGTACAAAGTTTCATTGAAATCGGAATTTCATGTTTGGGTTACTTTACTTGTTAGCTCTTTTCGTTCTTGAGATATTTTGTTCACACACAAACACACAGACAGACCATTTTGCGGGACCCCCTTTTTTGACTCAGTGGACCTCAAAACGTGCATTTCCTTCAAAATCTTGACATCGAATTTTTGATATGAATCCAATACTTCTATAGAGGTAAGAGAAGGTAAAAATTCTCTTAAAATAAAAATATTTCATTAAAATTCAAATGTAATTGTATTCAGTAAAGGCTAAACAGAATGTGAGAGAAGGAAAGAAAATTAATTTATATTCAGAGAGAAAAAAAAGGGCGCAAACATATGCAAATAAAGTGCAATTAAAAATTTATTGTAATGGTTTTTAAAAGCGCGAATGTTTCAAAAACTCTTGAGATACATAAACGGACGTTAGCTAATAACACGACGGACGAATGCATTATTTTTTATTATAATAGCTGAGGCCCTCGTAATCCCCACAAAAATTAAATGTATAAAAGCCAGCAGCGCTGCCCGCTTTAGGAGGGCTTTCCTGGACCCACGTCTCGCCTTTGCAAATATCGGAAAGAACAAAATGGGCTAGGAGGTTGAAATTATATATTTAAGTTAAGCATCCCCTTAGGACGTCACACAAAGCTTTTAAACAAAATCGGCCAAAGAATACTAGTACTTTACTGATGAATTTTTTCGATTTTCTCAAAATTGGGTTCAACAATTTTGATTAAAATTCCAAAATCAAATATTTTTTAGATGCTCTTTAAAATGTATATTCTCATTTTGCTATTGAAATCTTCTGAAGACACACTTTACTCTTGTACTTCATAGGAAAGATAGGAGAAATGGTTGCCATGGTAACAAAATATAAATTTTTTCCCGCACTTATAAATTTTAGATCTTGAATTTTAATATATCGGCGGAAACTAAATATATATCAGCAATGAAAGTTAGAAGAAAAAGGCAGCCAAAATTTTTTCTTTAAAAATATATTTCAACAGCTGACGTTTCTGCTTTGGTCAAAGCCATCCTCGGAGCTGTTATTGGTCATCATTAGGACTTGGATTTATAGGCACTTAAAATCTTTAAAATAGGCAGGCAACTAAGCACTAAAAATTATTAAAATAGGCACTTAAAAAAGGCATTTATTGTAAAAATTGGCACTTAAAAAGGCACTTACAAGGCAGAAATTAAGAAATAATATAAAAAAATTTTAAAAATTGATGTCTTATTTTTGGTATTCTGGTGTGACTGGTCGCACAGCACACAATTTTTTCTTTAATTTCGGTAATTTAAAGGCGCATTCTGTACTTGTTTGCCAGAATATATATACAAATCAAATTTTTAAGTACTAATTTTTAAAATTTTACATTAAAAATAAAATTTTTTTTTTTTTAAAAGTATTTTTTTTTTCAAATCTCGGGGGGGGGGAATAATTACCCCCTTTACCCCCCCCCCCTTGAAATATTTTCTTGATAATTCAAAAAATTTTAAATTTAGGCTATGTATAGCTCGTAAAAAATTGAAATTGGCTATTTGAACTTAAAATAGGCACTAAAAAAGGCATTTATAGATGAAATAGGCACTAAAACCCAGAATCGGCCAAAATAGGCATTATAGGCACTAACAAATGCCTCTTATTTGATTCAGAATTTCATGAAACGTATACATATCATATTGGCCTAAATATTAAGCCATAAATTAAAAAAAGGCAAATAGGGCGAAATCCGAGCCCTAATTATCAGACCATCGACATATATTTAGTATAAGGGTATTTTATGGCTGGTGGAATTTGTATCAGGAATGAAAGATGGAAGAAAACGCAGCCAAAATTTTTCTTTAAAAATATATTTCAACGGCTGACGTTTCGAGTTTGGTCAAAGCCATCCTCGGAGCTGTTATTGGTCATCATATACATAATATTTTGAATTGTATCAGGTATTAAAATTAATTTAGGATATAACATCAGGGAAACAAGTTTTCAGTTCAAGACAAACTTTTTTCCTTCTTCTATCACCAATACAATATATATATATATATATATATATATATATATATATTTTTTTTTTTGCGTGCCTTATGTCAATTATCACTAGGGCTCGGATTTCGCCCTATTTGCCTTTTTTTAATATATGGCTTAAAATTTAGGCCAATATGATATGTATACGTTTCATGAAATTCTGAATAAAATAAGAGGCATTTGTTAGTGCCTATAATGCCTATTTTGGCCGATTTTGGATTGTAGTGCCTATCTCATCTATAAATGCCTTTTTTTAGTGCCTATTTTAAATTCAAATAGCCAATTTCGGCTTTTTTTTTTTGAAATTTCATAATAAATTCATTTTATATCATAATTCCGGAGAAAAATTACAAAAAAAAAATCAAACGAGATTCGAATACTAAAAAAAAAAAGTCCGAACGAAAAACGGCGCCCCAGTTGGGCTTCACCCCCTCCGCCCTCATTCAGCCAACTCTGTGCAAAGGAGGTAATTGTTTTATCTTTGTTTCCAAAATTAAGACATCAATTTTTTATATTATTTCTTAAATAATGCCCTTTTAAGTGGCTATTTTTACAATAAATGCCTTTTTTTAAGTGCCTATTTTAATAGTTTTTAGTGCTTAGTTGCCTGCCTATTTTAAAGATTTTAGGGCCTATAAATCCGAGCCCTAGTGATAAGCACAGAACACAACTTGATATTACCGAGGGTTGTGTGCAGTCACACCAGATTTTTTTATTTTTGCCCTTTCTAACCCACATATTACAGCCTACGCAAGACATAATCTCGATTTTACGCTCCATGGCGTTAAAATAAGTACCTTTGTCCTACGAAAAAAAAAAAACCCTTAAGGGTTGTTGATATTGAATATTTATAAAAAACAAAAAATTTTTTTTTCTTTAAATAAAAAAAAACTTTCTCTTTGATTTTGAGTAAATTCCATACTGCTTGCTGGCTGCCCTTTTAAAAGAGCGTTTGGGGGATTTTATTTTATTTTTTTTTTCTTCTCCGTTCAAATTTCAATTTCTTTTCCACTTTAATCCCTTTAGGAAAGGCCAAATCGAAAAACCATTCGACCACCGGCTAGTCTAGCAATAGGTAAAAAAAAGAAAGTAAAAATTCAAAGAGAAACGATTAAAATTTAAATAGTTGAACTAGAAAAAGTCTCCTTGAAAAGGGAGAAGAGAGAAATGTATGAGTAATTAATAAAGGAGGGAAAAAAAACTGGAGAGAAATAGAAAAGGGACCGAGAAGTGCTTTTATTCATTAATCGAATATAAATAATAAATTTTTCCATCGAGACGAAATTGAATTTAATAAAGAATCGATTTATTTATTTATTTATTTAGAGGAAAACTTCTATATCTTCTTACAACGTAATAATTTTAAATGAAAAAAGATTCATCCACTTATCTGTTTCTTAGGTCTATTCTCTAAAAAACAGGCGTTAAAATTTAAAATAAACAAATGGGTGTTAAAAAGTAATGTAAGCGTTAAAAAAAATGTCAAAATAACTTCCTTGCCTCAAATAGCTATTCTGTATACAAAAATTTAAAGCCAAAGCGTTAACATTTAGTAAATAGTGTTAAAAATTAATGCCATGTCTAGGGGGTGGCTTTAATATTTTAAATAGGGTCCGACCGAAACAAGATTTTCAGCCGAAACCGAAACCGAATATTCGGCCTCAACCTTAGTTTCGGCCGAAACCGTAACCGAAACCGAAACTTGTATTTCCTATAAAAAAATTTATATTTTTTAGTTGTTTCTTGATGGCTGGATATTATGATATGAGGATGCGTTACAAGGGCAGCCAAGGCGAAAAATAAAACAAAATCTATTTTTTGTCGACGTTTCGAGTGCCGATCGCACTCTTCATCAGGACCTACGATCAGTCAAACAATTTTATTGTAATAAATCTTAATTTACATAAGAGTTAACAAAAAACAAAAACAAAAAACAGCAAGATACATACAAAAATGATGTCAATTCGTCAGGTCGTTTGACATGGCAGTATAGCAACGTTTTAACCATTTTTACATTTACTTGAAGACTCTAGTATTTCGAGGTCGAATGAATTAAATATGCTTTTATTAGTGTGTATATATAAACTATTTTCATAATAAGAGAGGATAATCTTTTATTTTTACATTTGAGTATTTAATATTAGTTGTTTTTTTCTTTTCCCTATTCCTTTAACCACTCTTTTTTTTTTTTTTATTAATTTTTATTTTTTACCCTTTCACCGCCCTTAGATTTTATATTAAATTATTACAATAAATATTTTTTTTGGACAATTAATTAAGTTTTAATTACATTATACGATTTTTTTTTTTTTTTTTTTTATATATATCCATCCCATTATAATTTATTGTATATTTATTGATTTGGCTATATTTTCATATACAATACTAAGGTCTTGTAGATCGCTCATGTTGTTTACGGCTGAACTACTAAATTTTGAGATGGCAAGCATTTCGGCAAACATGCGTCTAAAATGATTGTTGTCTTTATATATAATCTTACAATTTGAAAAATCAAATTTGTGTCCAGATTCAAGGGCATGAGTTGCTAGAGCTGTTTTTTCCTTCTTGTTAATAATCGACAATTCGTGCTCTCGTATGCGATCGGCGAGTTTGCGCTTAGTGGTGCCTATGTAGCAGGCATTGCAGTTTATTAAGTGATCGCCAAGGCAGTTTATTTTGTAGACAACGTTGATATTGTCATTTTTGGCTGTGGCATCTTTTTGATTGAAATAGCGCATTAATGTGTTAGAGCATGCGGATGCTATCTTGATATTGTCGCTCTCTAAGATTTTTTTTAAATTTTGACTTAGTCCTGGGAAATGGTTCAATGCGAAATATCGTTTGGGACTAGTGGTGGGGGTTAGGCTAATTTGAGATGAGGCTCGATTTTCGATATTTCTACAGGTATTCTTGATGATGTCGTTTATAATGTGACTTGGGTACCCATTGTCACGGCCGATTTTATGGATTTTCTTAAAATTATTTTCCCAAAAAACCTTGTCACTAATAGCTGTCATTCTTGATACTAGATTTTTCAGAGAGTTGACCTTCTGATTAAATGGATGTAGAGAATTAAAATGAATGAGTCTGGTCGTTTGAGACGGCTTCCTATACCAATCGATGAGCAAGTTTCCATCATTATTTCTCACCACTTTTGTATCTAGAAAATTTAATTCTCTGTTGCTTTCCATTTCTAATGTGAATTTTAAATTTGTATCATAATTGTTGAGTCTTTGAAGAATGTCAGAGTTCAAGGCTACCTGTAGAAATATCGAAAATCGACCTCATCTCAAATTAGCCTAACCCCCACCACTAGTCCCAAACGATATTTCGCATTGAACCATTTCCCAGGACTAAGTCAAAATTTAAAAAAATCTTAGAGAGCGACAATATCAAGATAGCATCCGCATGCTCTAACACATTAATGCGCTATTTCAATCAAAAAGATGCCACAGCCAAAAATGACAATATCAACGTTGTCTACAAAATAAACTGCCTTGGCGATCACTTAATAAACTGCAATGCCTGCTACATAGGCACCACTAAGCGCAAACTCGCCGATCGCATACGAGAGCACGAATTGTCGATTATTAACAAGAAGGAAAAAACAGCTCTAGCAACTCATGCCCTTGAATCTGGACACAAATTTGATTTCTCAAATTGTAAGATTATATATAAAGACAACAATCATTTTAGACGCATGTTTGCCGAAATGCTTGCCATCTCAAAATTTAGTAGTTCAGCCGTAAACAACATGAGCGATCTACAAGACCTTAGTATTGTATATGAAAATATAGCCAAATCAATAAATATACAATAAATTATAATGGGATGGATATATATAATAAAAAAAAAAAAAAAAAAAATCGTATAATGTAATTAAAACTTAATTAATTGTCCAAAAAAAATATTTATTGTAATAATTTAATATAAAATCTAAGGGCGGTGAAAGGGTAAAAAATAAAAATTAATAAAAAAAAAAAAAAGAGTGGTTAAAGGAATAGGGAAAAGAAAAAAACAACTAATATTAAATACTCAAATGTAAAAATAAAAGATTATCCTCTCTTATTATGAAAATAGTTTATATATACACACTAATAAAAGCATATTTAATTCATTCGACCTCGAAATACTAGAGTCTTCAAGTAAATGTAAAAATGGTTAAAACGTTGCTATACTGCCATGTCAAACGACCTGACGAATTGACATCATTTTTGTATGTATCTTGCTGTTTTTTGTTTTTGTTTTTTGTTAACTCTTATGTAAATTAAGATTTATTACAATAAAATTGTTTGACTGATCGTAGGTCCTGATGAAGAGTGCGATCGGCACTCGAAACGTCGACAAAAAATAGATTTTGTTTTATTTTTCGCCTTGGCTGCCCTTGTAACGCATCCTCATATTTATATTTTTTTTTTTTTTTTTTTGAAATTTTTTTTCCCCTCCGTGAAAATCATAAATCATTTTACCTTTTTTTTTAGGGAGACAAAAATTTTTTCACCTTCAAGTGCAAATCATTTGACCTTTTTTTTTAAGACTCAAGTTTCGGCTACTTTTTGGCCGAAACCGAAACTACGGCCGAAACCATGATTTTTGGCCGAAACTGGCCGAAACCGAATATTCGGTCGGTTCCTAATTTTAAAGTCTTGTTTAAAATAAAAATGGCGTCCTTAACCTAAAAAGTAAGGTTATGATTTTGATAGCTTTGAAATAAAAGCAACATTTTAACGTCCTGTTAAAACTTTGTTTAGAGAATAGCATTTTTTTAACGCTGATTGTTTTAAACACCTATTTATTTATTTTAAATTTTAACGCCTGTTTTTAGAGAATAGACCTGTCAGTGTGTTAACTTATAATGAGAAAATATCTTGAAACAGATAACCGAGTGTTTTATTTGTATATTTAAATTACAAAAATAGAGCCTATGGTGGAAACTTCACATGTTATTTTAATGTAGATAAACTACACAGCGCGTCAAAAAAAAAACGTAACTTTTATATCTATTTAAGAACTGTTCTCTTCTTCTGCCCTCGCCCCATTCCCGCAATGCGGGGGGTCACTCATTTCCCTCCAACCCTATCAAGCGTTTTTGCGACCGGAAGGAATAGGAAAGGCCGGCCCGTCGCACGGTCTGAAGCAGTTGAAAAGAGGAAGGAAGAGACAGTCATTCAAAGAACTAAAGAACTGCCTGTCCCAGCTCGGGCAGCTCGTGGTCGCCATCCACGTACCCACAAGATGTGAGCCCCTGAGCGAAATCTATTTAAGAACTGTTCTAATCTACCCTAGTGATACTCTCATTTAAGAAACATTTAATATGACATATCTTAAACATTTCTAAGTAAATTTAATACAAATACAAATCATTTTAATCGATTTTATACAATTTGAATAAAATAATGAAAAATATGTCAATTTTCAATTTTTGAGACAAATTAACATAATTTCTATATGTTTTGATTAATTAAAAATTTTGTTTTTATCTAACAGAAGCCTACGGGCTTGGTCTAGTTGGTAGCGCGCCAACCTTCTATAGCGAACGTCGCGGGTTCGGACCTCAGGCAGTCTGATGATTTTATTTTTGGATACCAAATTAGTGTCTTTGTTTTATTTAAATTGATTAAAATGATTTGTATTCATAGGCGTCATTTGGGGGGGAGGGGGGCAGGGGGGGCATTTGCCCCCCCAAGGGCTCTGATTTTTATAAAATTTTATATTATTCTAAATAAAATACTCCAAAATACATCTACGAGTATACAAACTGTACAAAATTGAATTAATTAAATAAAATATGTTTTGGCCAAATTTGAGTACCCATTTGTAAGTAAATTTTAAGAAAAAAAATTTTTGCCCCCCCCCCCCAAGAAAAAGTTGAAATGACGCCACTGTTTGTATTTATGTTAAATTTACTTAGAAATGTATAAGATATTTCATATTAAATGTTTAATAAATTAGAGTATCATTAAGGTAGATTAGAACAGGTCATCTCAAGAAGAAACAAAGTGTTGTTCCACTATTTTTGTACTATCTCAGGCTCTAAAAAACATCTTCCAATGTAATGAAAGAAGGAATGAAATTTTATGTTAACGATGGGGAATGAAAAATTTTACAATTTAATTGAATTGTGACTATTTTTCACCTTTCCTTATATCTTTTTGGGATAGTCCCCTTGGTTAGATGTAAAACCAGCTAAGGGCGGGCTGCTCAGCTATAAATTATCACGATAACCCAAATTGGGGGCGGGGGGGGGAAGAAGACCAATTAGTAGAAAATAGATCTTCAATTGAATTCAGATAATTTAATTTCTCAATAGAATATAAAAAAATCTGATGTTGCTGGTGGTGCTTATCACACCAGATTTTTTGTTTCGACATATATTTAATTTCCGCCGACATATTAGAATTCAAGATGTAAAATGTATAAACATTTGAAATATTTATATTTTGCTACCATGGCAACCATTTCTTCTATCTTTTCTATGAAGTACAAGAGTAAAGTGTGCTTCAAAAGATTTCAATGGCAAAATGAGAATATACATTTTAAAGAGCATCTAAAAAATAATTGATTCTTGGATTATAATCAAAATCATCTAGGGAGGAGGGTGGATGAGGGGGTGCAAAAAACCCAAAATCTTTGGTCTTTTTTAAGCATATTTTGTGAACCGTAGTAAAACAAAAAGTTATAGAGCATTAAATTTGCTAAAATTTCGTTGATAAAACGAATTTGTAGACTCAATTAAACCCAAGATACGGCCGATGAAAGTTTGTAGTTTTTTTTTTTTTTTTACATTTCGAGAAACTATGGACTTTTTTCAGTTTTTCGCTTATATCTAAAAAACTAAACATATTTTGTGCATCATAGTACAATACAAAAATGCAGAGTATTAAATTTGGTTGATAAATCGAAACAATATTAACCGAGATACGGTCGAGCGATTTTTATATTTGTTTTACATTTCGATAAACTTTGTCCAAATTTGATCGGCCGTATCTCAGTTAATGTTGGAATTGCAAATTTGTTTTATCAACCAAATTTTAGAAAATTTAATGCTCTAAAATTTTATATGGATGTATGATGTACGAAATATGTTCAGTTTACGAGATATAAAAAAAAAAAACTGAAAAATGTCCTAAAATTTTGAAGTTTTTGTCCTCCCTCCCTCTCTCCAAGTTAGCATAGGGACCTCGAGGTCGAAAACTTAAAATAGACAACCTAGAGTACCCCCAAATAACTTGTAAAAATTCTACAAGCAAATGGTGGCTCAACACATTATTAAAAATCTGGTGTGACTGGCGCACAGCACACAACTTTCTCTTACCTTCGGTAATCGAAAGTTGTGTACTGTGCTTGTCGCACCAGATTTTTTGTGTCGACATATATTTAGTTCCCGACAGTACGGAACATTTGAATTCAGATGTAAAATTTATAAGTATGGGAAAATATTTATATTTTGTTACCATGGCAACCATTTCTCCTATCTTCCCTATGAAATACAAGAGTAAAGTGGTCTTCAGAAGATTTCAATCGCAAAATGAGAATATACATTTTAAAGAGCATCTAAAAAATAATTGATTTTTGAATTAAAAAAAAAATCGTTGGAGCAAATTTTGAGAAAATCGAAAAAAACTGAAAAAGTACATCAGTAAAGTACTAGTACTCTTTGGCCGATTTTGATTAAAAGCTTATTTTTCCGGTCCCGGGGGTGTTTAAGTTAAATATAGAATTTCAACCTCGTAGCTCAATTCCTTCATGCTTAAAATTGAACACACACCCACCCACACAGAGAGACAGACCATGTCGCGAAAACCACTTTTTTGGATTCAGGGGACCTCAAAACGTGAAGATCCATCAAAATCTCGACATCGAATTTTTGACATGAATCCAATACTTTCTCTCTATATATATATTACATATATACATAGGTAAGAGAAAGTAATAATTAAATATTGTCTATATATCCAGTGTAGCTATTATTTTTTTTTGTCTATCCCCTGTAGATAAGAGAAAGTAAAATAAGTTTAATTAATTTAATAATTTTCTTTTTTTTTCGGGGGTGTGGGGTAGGGGAAGGCTATTAAGTGTCTAAATAAAAACAAATGCTTTTTTGTTCTCACTTTCTCCTTTCCACCCCCATGCCCATGATTCTTTATTATAAAAAAAAAAGGCTCACTAGAGTGGCAACGTGTAAAAGGTCTTTCGATTTAATCACTCTCAATAAATTCTATTTTGTTGTCTTATTAGGGATACAATTATTCCTGCTTAAAAAATATAGGGAAAGTTAACGTAACGATATTTGTTAAATATCAACTCTTTTTGAAGAATCTCGTAAGTTATATTTATTTATGTTTTATTAAGGTTGTTCGGACATTAAAGCACTTTGGTAGATTAAAAGCTAATTTTTTAATATGTTATTAATCACTATCAAATACGTATAAAATAAAATTTTGAAGCAGATCTGACACAGGGTTATCGTGTAATTAATTTTTAAAAAATTGAAATTTAACATGTAGCCTATGGGGAATAACGACGAAACGCACACATATTGAATTATATAGGCACCTTCTGCATCTGATACAAAAACAAAAAAACTTACATTTTATTAATTCACTTCCGAGGAATATGTTAAAAATAAAATCAAAAGTTTCTGCCGTCCGCTTTTAAAGATATTTTAACAAGAAAGTCAAAAAATTCTCCAAAATGACAATCGCCAATATTTAAAAATAAGGAAGCATCGAGAGCCAGACCAGCCTGGCAACGTCGCATAAAATAATTGTCTTTTCTCTATGTCAGATACATTTTTTTTTTCAATTTTACAATATTTTTTCTCGCAAATCGTCCATTGTGTTTAAACTGTTTTGCATTAAACATTGTAATATATTAAATAAAATAAAATTTAAGGCGTTTAAGATTTAAAATAGATAGCTGATGAATGCAATGTTGCCAGTTCTACTGTATATTACGTGAAATACTGCTCGAGTCAAAAGTCATTCATTTATTATTTTTGGTAATTAAATTATTAACTTAATACACTTATAAACTATGATAGGTCACTACTAAATTATAATAAGGAATTTTGGCATTCAAATTTTTAATTTTATTTTTAAAAAAATTTAGATTCTATTATGACTTACGATGTACTATCCGAACAACCTTAAGTAAAGTGATAAATGAAGGAAAAAAATATTAATATTTATTTTCTAAATGAAATATCCGATTAAAGACGAATCTTTTAAAGACGAAAAAAAAATTGTTTTTTTTTTTATTCCTCTTGTGAAACATAAATTATCCCTTTAACCTGCCTGCAACGTTAATGTTTAAAGGCTTTAATCCAAATTAAAATAGAAAAGTCAATAAGAGATTGCTTTTAAGATATATAAGATCAGGTGGTGGTTAATTAAGGAGGATTAGTGTACATTAGCCGACAAAAATGAAATTGCCCTCGGGGCATGGCGTAGAGGTTAGCGTGCTAACCTCATATACCAAACGTCGCGGGTTCGGACCCCAGGCAGTCCGATGATTTTATTTAAGCCAATTGGATACCAAATGGCTTAAATAAGAATGCCTGGACCCCTACATGTATATTTATCAATAACGGTTATCGTCTAAAGTCTTAAATGGCCTGAGTTGCCGAAAAGACTGTGTGAATGTGTGTGTGAGTGTGAGTGTGAATGAGAAAAAAGTGTGAATGTTTTTATAAAAAAAAAAAAAAAAAAAAATTAAATTAACACATTAATGCCAAGCAGTTTTTACTTTCTCTTACCTCTATATATGTTAATACAGTATATATAGAGAGAAAGTATTGTTTGTAAAAATTCGATGTCGAGATTTTAATGGATATACACGTTTTGAATCCAAAAAAGTTTTTCTTAAAATTCGCTGAAACAATTTTTGATTAAAATTCATAAATTAACTATTTTTTTGATGCTTTTTAAAAAGTATATCAGTGAAATTTCTCGTGAAAATTGTTTGAAGTACACTTTACTGATTTGTTGCTTAGTGCCATCTATGAATCGGTGTTCTTAGGTGCTAAGGGCGACTAAATATATCTCGTTACAAAAAAATCTGGTGTGCCAAGAACGTTTCACAACTTTCTCTTGCCGAAGAGTAAGAGAAAGTCGTCTGCTGTGCGCTAGTCACACCCGATTTTTTATCTTATCTCTTAATTTAAGAGTTTAAAGGAGGCCGATGATGACAACGAAAGATCGGGGCTCGCCTTTCTTCGATTCTTATTTATTCAAATTGGCCAATTGATTTTAGAAAAAGATAGATTATTTGGAAATGGAATGATTCTTAAGGCGCGCGTCTCGAAAAACCCTTAATAGCTGATTCAGAAGCTAGTTACTCTAGGCGGCAAGAGATGGCGTTAGTTCTGCCCATAGGGAAACAAGCGTTTTATTCCATTTCATTTGAAAGATTCAAGCTAATTAATTAAGGGTAAAAAATTATTTATTTTTTAACACAATGATTACTAATTTAATTATCCATAAGATATAGATCGATTTTTTTTTTTAAATATCTATTATTTAATGTGATTAATCTAAATTTTTTTTTTTTTTTTTTTTTTTCGAAAATCAAAAAATCTGGTGTGACTGGCGCACAGCACACAACTTTCTCTTACCCTTCGGTAAGAGAAAGTTGCGCATCGTGCTGGTCACACCAGATTTTTTGTGTCGAGATATATTTAGTTTCCCATAGCCCTTAGTTTCAAACTTGCATTTTAAATGTTGATTGCTTGAAATAAACTATGGTTATTTTTCAAAATTTTAATCTCATATTTGGACATTTTATACACAATATAGATTCGTAAATAAATACAAAATTTCATAAGAATTGGAAAAAAAATTTTAAATGCGTAAAAAGTTCCAAAGGGGACCCCTTTGAATCGAAATTAACATACAAATCCCTATAGGAAATTAACATTGGCCAAATGCGAAGATTAGGTGGAAAGTTTAAAACGCGTAGAAAGAGAGAAGATAATTTTGTGAGAGAGAGAGAGATATATATGTTTTCTCCGAAACAATTGCAGACAGAAATAAAATAAAAATAAATGGGAATTTAAATAATAATTGATTTTTAATCTAATTCCCATTTTTTCCTCATTCAAACTCACACTCACACACACATTCACACAGTCTTTTCGGCAACTCAGACCATTTAAGACTATTACGATACCCGTTATTGATAAATATACATATTTGGGGTCCAGGCATTCTTATTTAAGCCATTTGGTATCCAAATGGCTTAAATAAAATCATCGGACTGCCTGGGGTCCGAACCCGCGACTTTTGGTATACGAGGTTAGCACGCTAACCCCTACACCAAGCCCCCGAGGGCTTTTTAATCTAATAAAAAGAAAAAGATTTAAATTCGGTTACCATGGCAACCATTTCTCCTATCTTTCCTATGAAGCACAAGAGTAAAGTGTGCTTCAAACAATTTTGAGGGCAAAACGAGAATATACATTTGAAAGAGCATCTAATAAATAATTGATTTTTGAATTTTAATCAAAATCGTTAGAGCGAATTTTGAGAAAATCGAAAAAAACTGAAAAAGTACATCAGTAAAGTACTAGTACTTTTTGGCCGATTTTGATTAAAAGCTTATTTTCTCGGTCCCGGGGGTGTTTAACTTAAATATAAAATTTCAACCTCCTAGCTCTTTCCGTTCTTGAGATATTTTGTTCACAGACCCACAGACAGATAGACCATGTCGCGAAAACCACTTTTTACTTTCTCTTACCTATGTATATATGTAATATATATATAGAGAGAAAGTATTGGATTCATGTCAAAAATTCGATGTCGAGATTTTGATGGATCTTCACGTTTTGAGGTCCCCTGAATCCAAAAAAGTGGTTTTCGCGACATGGTCTGTCTGTGGGTGGGTGGGTGGGTGGGTGGGTGTGTGTGTGTGTGTGTGTGTGTGTGTCTGTGTTCAATTTTAAGCATGAAGGAATTGAGCTACGAGGTTGAAATTCTATATTTAACTTAAACACCCCCGGGACCGGAAAAATAAGCTTTTAATCAAAATCGGCCAAAGATTACTAGTACTTTACTGATGTACTTTTTCAGTTTTTTTCGATTTTCTCAAAATTTGCTCCAACGATTTTTTTTAAAATTCAAAAATCAATTATTTTTTAGATGCTCTTTAAAATGTATATTCTCATTTTGCGATTGAAATCTTCTGAAGACCACTTTACTCTTGTATTTCATAGGGAAGATAGGAGAAATGGTTGCCATGGTAACAAAATATAAATATTTTCCCATACTTATAAATTTTACATCTGAATTCAAATATTCCCTACTGCCGGGAACTAAATACATGTCGACACAAAAAATCTGGTGTGACAAGCACAGTACACAACTTTCGATTACCGAAGGTAAGAGAAAGTTGTGTGCTGTGCGCCAGTCACACCAGATTTTTTGGATTCAGGGGACCTCAAAACGTGAAGATCCATCAAAATCTCGACATCGAATTTTTGACATGAAACCAATACTTTCTCTCTATATATATATTACATATATACATAGGTAAGAGAAAGTAAAAAAGGGCTTCTATAATTTGTAGATATTTTAAATAGCTTTAATTTAAAAGAAATTTGAGGTCGATAGCTCCAAAATTGTGGCCGCAATCTTTCAAAATCATCACCTTGAAACGCGCACCTTAAAAGAAGCGAGACTTGTACCTCGGTATCAAAGCCAAGGGCGGATCCAGAGGTATTTCTCGAAGGGGGGGGTAATTTGGTGTGACTGGTCGCACAATACACATTTTTTTCTTAATTTCAGTAATTTAAAGGCGCATTTTGTACTTGTTTGCCAGAATATAAATACGAATCCAATTTTTAAGTATTAATTTTTAAAATTTTACATTAAAAGTAAATTTTTTTTCGGAAAAAAGTATTTTTTCAAATCTCGGGGGGGGGGGGGGATAATTACCCCCTTTACCCCCCCCCCCCCTTGTATCCGCCCTTGATCAAAGCTCAGGAGCCCCATTTATTCCTGATCATATAGTAGAAATGCAAAGAGTAAATTAATATGTATCTAGCAATTAATATCGCATATAAGACGACTTAATTTTTATTACTCATAATGACTCGCATAATTCATCTCTATTTGTTCATACTGAAAAATATTATCAAATCTTGTTCATTAATTATATAACAGAAAATAAAGAGTACAACGATATTAGAGAAAAAAGGAATCTTTAATAGAAAAATATGATGCCTTTGATAGGATAATATGCAAAACGTTAGGCTTTTCGTATTGTTCTGATCTACAACAACGAACAAACGAATTGCAGCAAAGTCATGGCAACTATTGCTTATGCAAACCAGACAAGAAACGCCGACATAGGAGGATAATGATGAGGGATGAGAAATCAGTGCATGTTCAACACTAGGCTGGGTCGTTTTGCCACCTTTTTTCAGACCCGGCAAAAGTGACCCACCCACATGGACATTACAGATATAAATTTTTTTTCAAATCGAGCAATATCATTTGTGAGAATTTTTATCTCAAAGTTACGAAATTTCGACTGAAAATCCCAAAATTGTCATTAAGTTTAATTGGGTTATAAAGCAATCATATTTTTGGGTTCAGGGGACCTCAAAACGTGTATATCCATCAAAATCTCGACATCGAATTTTTAACATGAATCCAATACTTTCTCTCTCTCTATATATTAACACAGTGGTTTTCAAACTTTATGTTACCACGCCTCCCTTGAAAATATTTAATCTTATGACGTCCCCCCCCCTCCCATTTTATAAAATAATACAAAAACAAAAATATAAATTATTTATATTAAAAACTAGCAATCATTTGGAAAATTGGTCCTGGTGGCCAATATTCGCGCCTCCCCGTAGACTAGTCTGCGCCACAGTTTAGAAAACGTTGGTATAAGGGTATTTTATGGTTGGTGGAATTGGTATCAGGAATGAAAGTTAGAAGAAAACGCAACCAGAATTTTTTCTTTGAAAAATATATTTTAACAGCTTGCGTTTCGGCCTTGGTCAAAGCCATCCTCGGATGACCACTAACAGCTCCGAGTATGGCTTTGACCAAAGCCGAAACGTCAGTTTTTAAAAAATATTTTTAAAGAAAAAATTCTGGTTGCGTTTTCTTCTTACTTTCATTCCTGAAGAAAAATATTTTTCTCAAATCTTATTTTCACGCCCTAGAGGGGTGCCTAACTTAAATATAAAATTTCAACCTCCTAGCTCAATTCCTTCATGCTTTAAATTGAACCCAGACAGACACACAGACAGACCATGTTTTTTGGATTCAGGGGACATCAAAACGTATATATCTATCAAAGTCTCGACATCGAATTTTTGACATGAATCCAATACTTTCTCTATATATATATATAAATACATACATGTATACATAGGTAAAAGAAAGTAAAAAAAAAAAGATAAAAAATAAAAAAATATTTTTTTTTTCAATGGCACCTACACTCCCCCTCCCCCTTTCAACAGATTATATTCTCCCTCTACCCTTAGTGAAATACAAAACATTAAATTTCATATTCAAACGAAACGTTTTTCGCAGTCAAATTATTTGTTTCTATCTTTTTTTTCAACGATAAAATGCATAATAATTACCTTTAATAAGAAACTCAAGAGGGTGTGCTGGCTGACGGTGAGGTCAGGGTGGGTTGCACTATATTAATTATTCACTTTGATTCACTTTAAACACAAAAAAGATAGCAGCGCCTGCATCCCGGCAACGCACTCGACTCAACTGAACGAGAGATTCGTCTCTCTGTTTGTTTTGGAATAAAATAGATGGAAATAACAATTCCCTTTTTATTAAAAGTAAAAAAATACCTTTTGCTCTAATCTAACTATATTTAGAGATGGAAAAAAAATCTCAACAAGTGATTTGGAATATTCCAAGGCCTTTCTTAAATAATTAACCCTTCATCTCCCCCCACCCCCTAATCAAAATAATAATCAACGCTATTTTTTGAATGTTTTCTATTTATTTGGCTTCGATTTAGCTAAAATAAATTAAAAAAAAAAACAAACATTTTTTTCAATTTTTCAACCCCTTATCCAATCCTAATAAATAAAATAATTAACAATGCTATCGCTTTTGGGTTTTACACATAGTATAATTTTCTAGAATGAGTCTTACTTTAGGCCAGTGGTTTCCAAACTTTATGTTACAACGCCTCCCTTAAAAATATTTAATCGTATACCCCCCCCCTCCACACATTTAATAAAATAATACAAAAACAAATATTATTAATACTAAAAAATCTGGTGTGACTGGCGCACAGCACACAACTTTCTCTTACCTTCGGTAATCGAAAGTTGTGTTCTGTGCTTGTCACACCAGATTTTTTGTGTCGACATGTATTTAGTTTCCGACCATAGGGTACGATTGAATTCAAGATGTAAAATTTATAAGTATGAGAAAATATTTATATTTTGATACCATGGCAACCATTTCTCCTATCTTTTCTATGGGGTACAAGAGTAAAGTGGTCTTCAGAAGATTTCAATCACAAAATGAGAATATACATTTTATAGAGAATCTAAAAAATAATTGATTTTTGAATTTTAAAAAAAATCGTTGGAGCAAATTTTGAGAAAATCGAAAAAAACTGAAAAAGTGCATCAGTAAAGTACTAGTACTCTTTGGTCGATTTTGTTCAAAAGCTTCGTGTCACGTCCCATGGAGGTGCCTAACTTAAATATAAAATTTCAACTTCCTAGCTCTTTTTGTTCTTGAGATATTTTGTTCACAGACAGACAGACAGACAGACAGACCATGTCGCGAAAACCACTTTTTTGGATTCAGGGGACCTCAAAACGTGTATATCCATCAAAATCTCGACATCGAATTTTTGACATGAATCCAATACTTTCTCTCTATATATATATTACATATATACATAGGTAAGAGAAAGTAAAAATTTAAATTTATATAAAAATATTTATTCATATTTATTATTTTAATTAAAAATTCGATGAGCCACAGTGGCACCGTCTCTAGTGATGGTGCCACTGCGGGTCTTCGAGATTTTAATTAAGGAAAACCTCCGTCCCAGAATCAACACCCTTTTAGAAAAATCTAATCTAATACGCATAATATTCAGAGCTAGAAAAAAATCATAAATATTTTAAGTTCTATCTTAAATATTTCCACCCCCTCTAACCCTTAAATAAATCAAGCCTTGGTATGATAAAGAGGTGTGAAATCGTTCAATTACAATTTTTTACCTAATCCTGGATTAGGGAATTAATTTTATTTACCTTCATAAGGAGTCTATAAAATTATTAAATAATCCCTTCCTTTTAATCTTGTAATGAAATTAGAAAATCTTTTCGGAGTAGTTAAATCAAAACGGAAAACCTTGTCATACGATATTTTCAATTGATCATAGAGGGATGGAAATTAACGTGTATTGTGTACAGGAATTTATTGGCAATCTATTTATATAATTCGCTAATGTCCGTCAGTCCGTCAGTCTCTGTTTGGGCAACTTCCCGTTGGAATTTCGAATCCAAATTTATTTTCATCCCGAAATTCCTATAACTATCCTAAAGTTACGAATTCTCCCATATTAAATCTATAAGAATTTATTTATGAATTTTTTCTCGCTTGAGACGGGAAGCGAACCCGGGACCTCAGACTCATTTAAATGAGCACTAATTTTCAAATTTGGCAAAAAAATTCTTGTGTTTCTCAACATATTATGTTAATTTGTAAACGTGTACGATCAGCTTCTCTTATCGGGTTCGCTTTTCCGAAATTTCGACTGAAAATCCCAAAATTGTCATTAAGTTTAGTTGCTATAAAGCAATTATATTTTTGGGTTCAGGACCCCAAAACGTGTATATCCATCAAAATCTCGAGACATCAAATTTTTGACATGAATTCAAAAAACTTTCTCTATATATATTAACACAGTGGTTTCCAAACTTTGTGTGTTACCACGCCTCCTCTTTAAAATATTTAATCTTATGACGCCTCCTCCCAATTTTATAAAATAATACAAAAAATAAAATTTTTAATGCTAAAAAATATAAATTTATATAAAAATATTTTTTTTATTTATTCTTATTTATATTAAAACTAGCAATCATTTGGAAAATTGGTCCTGGTGGCCAATATTAGCGCCTCCCCCTTAGACTAGTCCGCGCTTCTCCTACAGTTTGGAAAACGCTGGTATAAGGGTATTTATGGCTGGTGTAATTCGTATTGTGAATGAAAGTTAGAGTTAAAAACAATCGAATTTTTTTTGTAATATATTTAATAGCTTGCGGGGCCTTGGTTTTACGCATCCTCGGATGACTACCAATAGCCTGGAGGGATGGGCTTTTGGACTATGCCGCCGAAACGTCAGCTGTTAAAATATATTTTGAAATAGTAAATTTTGGTTGCGTTTTCTTCTTACTTTCATTCCCGAAGAAAAATATTTTTCTCAAATCTTATTTTCACGCCCTAGGGGTGTGCCTAACTTAAATATAAAATTTCAACCTCCTAGCTCAATTTCTTCATGCTTTAAATTGAACCCAGATAGAAACATGTTTTTTTTGGATTCAGGGACATCAAAAAATTGTATATCTACTGCAAAGTCTGAGTAATTTAATTTCGATATTAATCCAATACTTTCTCTTTATATATAAATATATATGTATACATAGGTAAAAGAAAGTAAAAAAAGATAAAAAATAAAAAAATATTTTTTTTTCAATGGCACCTACACTTCCCTTTCTTAATATAGATTACATTTTCTCTACTCCTTAGTGAAATACAAAATATTAAATTCTATATTCGGGAACGAAATGTTTTTCCCAGTCAAATTATTTGTTTACCTTTTTTCAACGATAAATGGGCAATAATCGCCTTCTTAATAAGACTCTCAAGAGGGTAAGCGGGCTGACGGTGAGGTCAGGGTGGGCTGAAACAGAGTATTGAATTATTCACTTTGATTCACTTTAAACACAAAAAAGATAGCAGCGCCTGCATCCCGCAACGCACTCGACTCAACTGAACGAGAGATTCGTCTCTCTCTTTGTTTTGGAATAAAATAGATGAAAATAACAATTCCTTTTATTAAAAAAGTAAAAAAATACCTTTTGCTCTTATCTAACTATATTTAGAGATGGAAAAATCTCAACAAGTGATTTGGAATATTCCAAGCGCTTTCTTAAATAATCAACCCTTCATCCCCTAATCAAAATAATAATCAATCCTCTTTTTTTGAATGTTTTTTATTTATTGGTTTGATTTAGCTAAAATAAATTATAAAAACATTTTTTTCAATTTTTCAACCTTTATCCAATCCTAATAAATAAATACAATTA
>JAKCPI010030659.1:0-10974 GCA_023213315.1 Euborellia annulipes
ATATATCTAAATTTGATGTTTATAAAAATAAATCCATAATGAAATTTGAAAGGCAATCAGGCGGGGAGGGAGGAGCAGATCGACACTAATAAAATTCTCCTTTCTGAAATATAGGGGTTTTATTGGAATTGAAACTTCAATGATCACATTCATGTTCCTAATCCAATTTGCTTCTAGGGAGACATCGAATGTATTAGTATGTATCAGATTTGGAGTTTGCTAAATATAAAGTTATTGGTAACCCTTTGCAAATTTAATAAATAAACAAAGAAAAATAGTAATTGTATTCATGAACAAATTATAAAATTTATATAAAAATCTTTATGAATTATTTTTATTTAATAATATATATATAATACAAAGAGTTATTTTTATCTTTAAATAAAATATTGGAATTATTTGAAGCTATTCAAATATAAAATATTTTATATAATTTAAATAAGTAAAGGCTAAAAATAAAATGAAAAGAGGAAAAATAAGTGAAAGGAAAGATGACTGAATAGAGGGAATAGAAATATTGCAAAAACAAAATCCTTAATCATCAAGCTTAGAAGGTCTTCATCAAGTGGTTCAGAATCTAACGGAATTCCTTCCAGTTCTAGTTCTAACTCCAGCTCATCGGAATCGTCTGAGAGGCTTGCTGCACCTTTCAATACAAAGATAAAATTAGAAGAATTTAATAATTTGATAACAAAAATGACTTCTTACCACCAGTGGCTGGTTGTTTTTCAAAAGTAGCTACCACAGCTGGTTTCGTTGAAGAAGGTGGTGGTGGTGGTGGTGGTTGCTCCTGTTGCACTGGAGGAGGTGGAGGTTGTTGGAGAGGTCGAGCTGTACTACCAGTGGAGCCAGTATCCTCAGCCGCTCGCAATTCTTCGATTGGATTTCGTTCATGAATTGGAATTACATTTGGATATTCGGAAGCTAAACGTATTGTCTGGAAATAAAGAATAACATGAATGTATTTATTAAAGCTTTTGTGGTTTGTATTATTATTTTTATTAAATATAAACACTTGCTTTGATGATTGTGTCTAACTTCATGGGAATGAGAGTAGATGGTGTGAAAATTTGTATCTAACTTCATAGGAATGACTGTAGATGGCACTGACGTCGTTGTATATAAAATGCAAGTAACGGTCCCTTAGAGATTAGTTCACTTGAGTCGGTGTAAGGGGTCGTCCACAACATTACGTATCGTATTAGGGGGGAGGACAAAAAAAAAAATTTACTCATTGTGACATGGGGTCTTGGGGTTTTTTTCAAGTGTGACATCACAATTCAAAGTCAAGTGAGTGTACATCACAGAAACCTTAATCGCGATTAATTTTTTTTTAAGTCTGGACGCTTGTTTGCGATTTAAATTTGAAGAAAGAAAAAGTTAATATAACTCAACTTAAACCTATAATTTAAAAATTATAATTAAAAAAATGATACCTGTCGTTCTGCACGTAATCGTTCCTCTGCTCTACACGCCTCAGCATGTCCAGGGAAAAGATTCTCATATTCATTTGGATCAGCAAGCGATTGGCCTGCTTTTTCAGAAACTTTAGATAACTGTTCTCTCCATAAAGCAACTACTCGGGAAACTTGGCTGGGTAGATGTGTGTGAGCGAAAAGGCTGCCTCTGGGATACGATCAGCGGTAATCAGAAGTTCTAAGCATTCCTCTAATTTGCCAAGAAGGAATAAGGCAAGGAAGGCAATGTTTGATTTTCCTGAGACTGCTGCGGTTTCCGCTAAACGTGCCACCATTTCGGAATCACCTAAAAGCATTAAAAAAAAAGTAAAATAAAAACGAATTATATTTACAGTATAATACTATTACTATCTGCATAGGTCTCTGAATTGCAGATAATATCAAATTATTAATTATTAATTTCGTTTTTTCACAACAAAAGACTTAATTGTATTTTTTCATAGATAACTTCATACTTAAGCCGCATCACCTTTATATATTTTGACAGCCGATATAGCAAGGCTTTCTAGTGAAAAAGTTGGATTGATTCTATGGAGCAGTTTTTGTTGGTGCCCTTTTATATATGAAAAGTAAAAAAACAGCATTTTCGGCATATTTTACTTTTTTACAATAGAAAAGGTTCAAGAAAGAAAAAAATTATTTATTTGTGAAGGCACCAACAAAAAACTACTGTGTAGAATCAATAAAACTTTTTCTATATCAGCTATCAAAATATATGCGACTTAAGTGTGAAATTAGCTGTAAAAGAATACAATTAAGTCCTTTGTTGGGAAAAATTGAAATGACTTTCCGAAACCCAATATAGTATTTATTTAATTGAAAAATGATTGCAACGCCCATGATATTTGTTTACAAGCAAGGTCAAGCAAGCATTGTCTAATTCCTGGTTGATCGGCCGCTTGAATGATATCGATACTAATTTTTCTTCTAATAATTATATTGTATATACTGGGGCTATATTCATCGGCCGATAATTATTCTAAATTAAAAATAAATTTATTTCATCACCTGAGGAAGTGGCTAAGAGAAGGAGTCCTCCCAGATCGTGTGCATGATGCAGAGCTTCTTGTGCTTGCTTTAATTCGCCCTGTTGAGTCGCCAACTCCGCCAATTGACGCCATTTATGTTGCGAATTTGCTTCTAAGGCCAACGTCTCTGCAGTTTGCAATTCACCCAATTGCAAAGCCAATTCAAACCGATGTTCGGGGTCAGTGGAAACTGCCAACGCTTGTTGTTTATATCCTTGTTTTTCCAGAAAATGAGCTACTCTCGTTCTCTGCGATTTGGGTATCGCACCGAGAAGAGTATCGGCCGTTGTGAAATCGCCTCGCATAATAGCGGTCTGATACTCGAGGACAGAAAGCTCCAAACCGAATGAAACAATCGCAAGTTCTTTGTCACCCAAGTAAAGACGATTATGTCTTGGCACATAACCCAGCAGGTACATTGACCTGTCATGATGTGCAATTGTCACGATTTCACCCCCAACAAAATAGTTAATTCTATTAACAGCGTTTGTATAAATGAAACAGTCCCCCACCCATAGGCCTGTGCGTACGATATCGTTCACCTCGGAAACCAATTGAAATGCAGCTTCTACGCCATCTTCAGCTACTTCGTTTTGCTCTCGAGCTTTAGTCACCTAAAAATTGTAAAAAAAGAATTATTACGGGATATTTAGTATGGGAAGTTTTCTTTATATAGCTGGTTAATTGATTTAGTAGAAGGTGAATAAAAAGAGAGAGCATGATGTTTCGGTCCTGTCAGCACTGGGAGTATAATAAAAGAAAATATAATTAGCTGCTCTCTCTTTTTATTCACCTTCTACTATATATTAGGGGATATTGAAATTTTTAGAATATTAAGAAAATAAATTGGTTTTACCCATTATTATTTAAATTAAATGGTAGAAATATAATTTAAATAAATTTTATCGCACATGAAAAGAAGCGAAAAAAAAGACCTTAGTCAAGGCGTAGAAAAATACGAAAAATAGCAAATGATATAAATAAATTTGTCTGGATCATTAATATCGTAATCGTATAAGTATCATTTAAAGTGTATATGGCCGCAGATGTCGAAAAGAAAAAAATAACAATATAAAAGAAAAAAAGAAAATTTCATAATGATCCCCTTCTCTACAAATGTAAATTACACAAAGACAGATGGTAGATATGCAAAAAAATCTTTGGTCAAATAAGCGAATTAGTCTTGTAATGATGTAATATGTAATGATGTAATAAATTAAAATACCTTAATATATCACATCACATTATCATTAAAGAAGAAGCATTGTTTTATTTTGCTTTATATTCTACTTCTTTTAATAATAAAATAATGATATGTATATTTAATAATAAGATTTCTTACTGAATTAGGTTTCTTTATTACAAACAGGCTTAACCAAAGGGCAGATACTTGATCATGGAAAAGAAACTAGGTTCAATTGAAAAAAAAATACCTCCCTTAAAATAATGCAATGATGACAATGATATACAATGAAATGTAATTTTCTATTTTGGAAACTGAAAAATAAAAGAAAATAACCTGTGCAGCATCATATCGCAGAACATAGAAAGCATCATCGCTAGCAAGACAAAGGAGTTCGCCAGATTCATTCCAGAAAACATGTCTGGGCTGAGCTTCAATTCGACGGACCAACTCTAGCGAGTCCCAATCGTGGAGTGCAAAACCAGCTGCAGAACGAACGCCTAGCAATTGTCCTCCAAAAATAGCCTCCGCGCCGGGTTCTGGTCGGAATGTTCGCCGTTCTTTGAAGTTCCTGAATAGTCGAACTGTTGCACCTTCCCTCGTTGCATACTATAAATAAACGAGACAATTATCAACCTGTTAGAACTCTTAAGCCGTTTCAGGAGGCAAGCTGTTCGAATGTTTTTGCCGATAAGATGGCTTTAGATCTTAATAATTTAGCCAAGAAGCCCAACTATTACAAAAATTGCCAAGAGATGCCAGGATGGTAGGGCTATATTTAATCTCATTCATTTGTTTGACTTTCGTTGATCTTTTAATAATAAACAGTTTATAAATATTATTATATATTAAGGTGCGTACACATCTGCGCTCTGCTCCGCTGGCGAGCACCATGTTCGTAAGATTAGTACGGGTATGAGCAGCTCGCGAGCATCTCAAAACCGGTACTAATCTAACGAACATGGTGCTCGCGAGCGGAGCAGAGCGCAGATGTGTACGCGCCTTAATATATCATTTATAACAGCAAAAAATATATAAATATAGGCTTATACATGATCTGATAATGCCGGCCGGCTGTCAGACAAGCCTTCAAGAATTATTTGGTCGTTAATTTTTAAATAAATACGAAATTTATTTTTTACACTTTATTTAATTATTATAGGTTGGAAATTAATGATTGGATATTTAGATTTAAAAAAAAAAATTTTCAAAATAGAGTTTTTTTTTGACTTTTCTATAAATATAAAAATTTTTTTTTTTAATTAATCGTAATTAAAAAAAGCATTCTATTATGTAAAATGCTCACGAACTTGAAACATTAAAAAAAAAAACGCATAAAAAATACTTTAAAATGCCTCAGTAGTTTTGGACTAAAGATTCAATGTGCCCTCCTGAAGTCTCTTAAATTATTAGCTAAATTAATGCAAAATTATTAAATTTTTTAATAAATTCTAGAGAATTTGTAAACATAAATGACTAAAATGAGAAATAACCTCAGAACTATCTGCCGCCCAGACGAACTCATGCGCTGATCCATAAGCCTTGTTTCTGAGAGCCATAGCGGTGTAGATAATATATTCTCCGTCACCACAGACGACGACAAAACGACCGTTGGGATTGTGGGCGATGGTTTGTGGATAAATATCACAAGAACCCATATCCTTGACGGCAAGAGCGAGTCTTTCACCATCTTTGGCCTCAGCTTCGGCTTGTTCACCTAATGCCTTGAGGTTTGCCTGATGAAGATCTGCATGTTTTGCCCAGATGATCTTTCCACCGACAGCATCCATCGAAATTGCTGGTTCTTCACGACCCAATTTGATCATTACTGAGCCTTCATCATAGCCAAGTGCCACATTATTTGAGCCTTTCAGGGCAGCTATTGTCCACACACGTTCAAGGCCGTAATTCAACGAAGATTCCAATCTGAAATTATTTATTATTTAAGAATTTTTTAATTCATCATATCATTTAATACAATTTAATATTTATTAATTCAAATAGCCGACAAAAGATAGGGTGTCGCCGGGTGTCAAACCACGGACCCATCGATTTGTTCTCAGCCCCAACTACTGAACCACGGCTTACAAACGTGATGTATATAATATCTTATATATTATATATATAATTTCTTAATTATATCATTTAATTTAATTAAAATAACTGACCGACCTTGGCCTGTCCTAGACAATTGCTTTGAATAGGATGGAGTGGAGGGGTAAAATAAGGACCGCAGATTCCGCACCGCGGAAATAGTAAAGGCGAAGAAAGAAAAAGAAGAATTTAATTAAAATAAATAAAAAAAAAAAATGAAAAGATAAAAATATTAAGAAATATTTTAGTTTTGAGCGCATTTTCCTCTTGTAATATCTTTTTAAGAATTCTGAAATTTTTCAGATTAGAAAACTGAATGTATATATAAATAAAAAATAAATAAATAATTGACTTATTTTTATTTTATTTGTCTTGTCATATTTTCACATTTGAATTTTTACCAAAAAGGAATTAGTGTTTTTTTTTATTATGTCTAAAGTTTCTTTTTCCTTGGTCAGAATAAGATAAGGAATAAATCATGCCAGATGGTGAATATGTTTTCTTCCTAAAGGTTTAAAAATATCTATCTCTAACCCACAAATTTGACCCCGGGGTGTGTGGGGGTTAGCGTGCTAACCTCGTATACAAAAAGTCACGGGTTCGGACCCCAAGGCAGTCCGATGATTTTATTTAAGCCATTTGAATACTAAATGACTTAAATAAGAATGACTGAACCCCCAATAACGGATATCGTAAAAGTCTTATATGGCCTGAGATGCCGAAAAGACTGTGAATGTGTGTGTGTGATTGTGAGTGTGAATGAGAAAAAAGTGTGAGTGTTTTTTTATAAAAAAAAACCCTCAAATTTACTTCCGTTGGGGTTGGGGGTTATGGATTTTTATTCCCACTTAAAAATAAAAAAAAATTCCTTTTTTTCTTTAAATTCGTTAAAAATTTTTCGCTCCCCCAGAATCCTTTTTTGCCGCACCAAAATTTTTTTTTTTCCAAAAAAAAATTTTTTTCCTTTAAAAAAAAATACTTTTCTTTTTTTTTTTCCAAATTTTTTTTTTTTGCGCCGCAATTTTTCTCTTTTTTCATTTTTTCCCATGTTTTATAATTTTTTTTTCCTTAAAAGAAATTAATTTTTTTTTTCATTTTTTTTTTTTTTTTTTTTATATTTTCTTTTTCTTAAAATTTTTTTTTTCTTAAATAAAATTATTTAAATAATAAAATATAAAAAAAAAAAAAAAAAATTATAAAAAAAAAAAATTTTTTTTTATTTTACTTCCGATTTCATAATTGCATAAATTCACCCAAATCATATAACTTAAAATAAATAGTGGCGAAAGTTGAAAAGTAGTTATTTCAAAGAAAACAATTTGAATAAAATAAATCATGTATTAAATTTTTTTCTTTACCGATATGTGCCAGCATGCCATAGACGAACTGAACCATCTTCTGATCCGGTTAATACAATAGGTAATTCTGGATGAAAACAAACAGCGGAGATGTTTTGAGCATGGCCTTCTAGTGTTTGTACACAAGTTTTATTTTGATAATCCCAAATCTAAAAAGAAAATAAAAAATTTATTATATGTGGACGAATCAAATTCAAAATTTCTTCTTACCTTAACAAGGCGATCGTCGGCACCAGAAATGAGGTAAGGTTTATCTCCACCATGATAATAATCCACACAGTTAACTCCTTTTTCATGACCTTCCAAAGTGAAATTAGCAGTTGCTGAGCCCAATTGCCAAACCTAAAATATAAATAAATGAAATTAAAAGATTAAAAAATTTAAACAAATGGTGAATGCGAACCTTAAGAGTACGGTCGAGGGATGCCGAGGCTAGAGTATTATTATCCTTCGGGTTAACAACAATCTGCATGACGTAGTGCGTGTGTCCTTCGAATACTTGTTGACAGGCCCATTGACGGTCCCAATTCCACAATTTAATGAGCATATCATCACTGCTTGTTAATAAATATGGTTGTGTCGGATGGACAACAATACAGCGTACGTAATCGCTGTGAGCTTCGAATGCATGAACTCTTTCTAAAGTATTGTAGTTATATATTCGAAGTTGCATGTCATCAGAGCCGGTAACAATCCAATTCTTTCTAGGAACAAAACGTCCCGCTCGAACAGGCAAGTCACACACCTAAAAAAAAATAAAATATTGAGGGGTTATTAAATTCAATATGTATTTTTGAAGAATGGGATCCACAAATCAATTTTTAAATTTCTTAAGCTTAAGTAAAGTATTGAGCCTTTGGGAAGACTGGTTAAAATTTTTCACAGTGGATTATATAGAATTGCTACATAGAGTTCTATTTCTCTTTTTTAACTACCGCCCAAATTTATGGTCTTGTTAAGTGTAATTTCTCTATCGCTCACTGGTTCGACTAACTTAATTTAGCATATGCATATGCATGTTGAGTATCTGTCGAGTTTCTAACCATTTTTCACCATCCACTTGATAACTCAAATTTCTATACAGGGAGATCCCTGCTCTAAAGGATAGGAGTAAGCATAAATCTAATGTAGGCTAACAAGGCCCAAATTCTACGACATTTTCTCAAAAGAGATTTTAAAGAATTATGTTAACTTAATGGAAATTTTCTCCGAAACGTCTCCTTTTAGGCATTTGAGCATCCAAAGAGGAATCTTCAGTTGCTGCACCTGTCTTATTCTTTTCCATCCCTAACATCAACAGCAACTCTCTTCGAATTATATTAGTGTCCAAGTCACAGAAAAAAATATTTTGTTCTTTCAATATATACTCAGCTTATACTCACTTCAAAAGATTTGACAAGTTGCTGAGTTTCATGGTTCCAGACATGGACGTTACCATTGTAAAGAGATGCCAGCATCCATGGCTCTGAAGGATGTAAATCCACGCATTTAACTCGATCACTTCGAGCTGTCAACCTTCTTTTGATTTCCAACCGAAGAGGCTAAAAAATATTAGACATTTCAAATAATTTGTATGAATATTTCTAATAAGAGAATGCTATTGTTATTAATAATTAAAAACAAATTTTGATGAAAATAGGCTTACATTCAAATAACTATAAAAAATAAAGTTACATATTGTAATGAATCATTAAAATATTGAGATAAATTAATTTAGGAAAAAGAATTTCAAAACATTTAATAATAAAAATATTTCATTTTAAGGTAGATGATTTAAAAATATAGTTGAATTTTATTTTAAAAAATCCAAAGGATAGAGAGGTAAGATGCCGAAATATTTTATATGTATGTAAGTGATATTAAAAAAGAATATGTTACCATTTTGATGTGAAATGTATAATGAAATTTTTGTTAATGAGTTTATTATTTTGATATTTAGTTTATATAGTGTAAAAATTAACAAATTTTATAAATTCCATTTACAAAAGTGACATGGACATTAAATACGTGGCTGAGTGAAGATAGCTTCATTTGTATTTTTAATTTACTGTTATTGTTGTTGCTCACTTGAGTTCAAATACTAAAAAAATATTTTTTATAATTATGATTAAATTAAAAAATGGAATGAAAAGAGAACAAAATCTATTTTATTTTTTGTAAATTAATCACATTTGCCCCAAACTACCCTTTTCTTTTCAGAAATATTGTTTTTTAGATTCCCCGGTAGTTATTTGACTCGGTCTATGATTAGTTCAATCTTTAACAGTTCTAGAACGGTCTAAATGAACTTGATATTCCAGTGCTTATTGTCATCAATGTCATACAGATGTCATACAAAAGATAAATTTTATTAAAAAACAAAAATTTTGTATATATAAATCACTAATAAGTTTTTTTTTTATTTTGATCTTCGTTTTTAAATAAGGTAATTTTATTCTTTTTTTACTGTATTCTAATTTAAAAAAAGATGTATAATGTAATACGTAATTTACAATCTAGAGTGGCAAATATCTTTATAGCTGCATACTTTAAAGGTATGTTTATTTTTATTTATTCCATTATTAAGTTTAATATGGGCCCAATATTTTGTTTATTTTGATATAAAAATATAACCTAATCCATATTTTTTGAATGCTAATTCCTTTCTTTATTTTTATTTATTTTGTTTTAGCATCGGCTTGGCGTACTCTTGGTTTTAGAGGTATTCATAGTCATCCAGAGACAATATCATTTGAAAAAATGAATGTCCACGTCCTAGGAGCTCTACAAGATAATTATATGTATTTGGTAAGTTTGAAGTGATTATTAACTAAGTTTAAAGAAATGTCTCCAAAATTAGTTGAGGATTAGTGCTGTCTTTGAATGAGGAGGGAAAACGATCGAACTTAGAACAATCAAACCAATGAATTGCTTTGAGCCCCATTCGATAAAGCCTCCTCCAGACTCTCTCGAAGAAACTCGCCATGTTGTACGAGGCGAGGAGCTGAGGAGATCCACACTCTGGAGTTACCCCGCCTCAGAACCATGAGTGACACCGAATTAGTAGCAGTAGCATTATGATTTCTTGAAAGAAAAGTAAAAACAGATGAGGCGTCTTTTATTTATTTTTTATTTTTATGGTTAGTATGTTTGGGATCCCAAATCACTGATTCCCTTTGAAAAGTTTCCGCTGAATTGCAATTTGGGTGCATTCACTCATTATGAATAAAATTATAAAATTGAAATAATAAATCAGGATCACTCAATGAAATTGTAAAACACATTGAAGGGCTAGAGATGAAAAACGAGAGTGGAGGTGCATTTTGGGTTTCCTCGTTCTCGAGTCTCGTATTCCTTTGACTTTGGTAAAAAAAACCGGATTCAAAAGCGAAGCCGAGTCGTATTGAAGTTGCACAAGGCGAGCCGAGTACACTCTAGTTCCTCGGTCATTGAGAGTCTGGAGTGGGTTGGGCTTAATTGGAGAGACATCAACCTATGGCTCTCTGTTACGTTATCTGATGGTGCTAGTAATGGGTTGGATGTTTCCCAATGTTTTGGGTTAGTCAATGTTAACAAAATTACGAGCCCTCTTTACTCCCGCCAAAAAAGATAAGCGAACATTTTGAGCTCTCATCAAAAAATATTAAATAACTAGTTAAAAATTAAATAATATTTTTATAGATCGTTGATGAAACAATCCAAAGAAGCGGGTAGTTGGATCCTGTGGACCCGAACACTGTAATAAATGCTGTCAACCAACATAAAGTCAATCTCTCTTCGGTGTTGACGACTCACCATCATTGGGACCATGCTGGAGGAAATTCGGAATTATCGAAAAAAATGCCCAATTTAAA
>JAKCPI010030660.1:0-11401 GCA_023213315.1 Euborellia annulipes
CCCCCTGAAATTTATTATTCATTCGATTTTAATAAAATTTAAAATGTTGGTTTCTTAGGGTGTAAATAATTGAAAATTGGTATTTTAGACCTCAGAAAGTTCAATCACCCCCCTGACCCCCCCTGAAATTTATTTTTCATTCGATTTTAATAAAATTTAAAATGACGCTTTCTTAGGGTGTAAATAATTGAAAAATGGTATTTTAGACATCAGAAAGTTCAATCACCCCCCTGACCCCCCCCCCCCTGAAATTTATTTTTCATTCGTTTTTAAAAAAATTTAAAATGACGCTTTCTTAGGGTGTAAATAATTGAAAAATATATTAATCAAATATTTAAAATAAAAAAATAAAAACTCTTCCTCATAATTAATTAAAAATACATTTATCTGGACAACTCTTAGTCATATCCCGAGACGCCGCCCGCCAGGGCTGGCGGGGTAGGGTTGCCGAAGGCAACCCTACCGCAGCTAGTAATTAATAAAAAAATAGAAAAAAAAAAAAAAGAAAAAAATGAAATCTAATCAAAATAAAAATAAAACTATTTTTAATGTGAATTTAGTAGAAAAAGATAATACAAACGATTTGAATTTATATTAGTATTAAAAAGAAATAATTTCATTATCTTATAGACACTCACGAAACATTGACACTCGCCTATTTTTATAAAAATATACATGCGCACAAATTCGTGCCAAAACAACAATGACAACTTTGTGCCTAATTAATTTATAAGCCAAGTAAGATCCATTGTAATTGAATTTCGCAACTGTGTTGTTTATTTAAAATTTGTATATTTTTGTAGCGAGGACTGAAGATGGACAAATAAATTTTGTCCGAAACGTCTCCTTTTTCGGCATTTAGCATCCAAAGGCTCTCTTCATTTGCTGCACCTGTACTTGTTCTTTTCCATTCCATAACATCAACAGCAACTTCTCTTCGAATTATATTATATAAATACGAGTATCGTCTAAAGCAGTGGTTCCCAACCAGTGTGCCCCGGCACCCAAGGGTGCCGCGAGAATGACTAAGGAGTGCCGCGGGATATTTAGATAAACAAAACAAAAAAAGAAATAATAATAATAATAAAGAGGTGAAAAAAATAAAAGTTTTGCTAAAAAAAAGGTAAAATGATTTTCACGGAAGAGGAAAAAAAACTCCCAGAGGGCGGAAATTCATTTCCTAAAAAAAGGTACAATGATTATCACGCAAGGGAAAAAAGATTTTCCGCAGGGCGGAAAAAACTTCGTTTTGCTAGGGAGAAAAAAAACAAAAGGAAGGGTGCCCCTAGTGTGTATTGTTATTCCCAACGGTGCTTTGGGGTGCCATGGACTTCAAAAGGTTGGGAAACACTGGTCTAAAGTCTTAAATGGCCTAAATTGCCGAAAAGACTGTATGAATGTGAGTGTGAATGAGAAAAAAGTGTGAGTGTTTAAAAAAAAAGGTATTTCAGAACAGCTCTTTTTTAAGAAGAAACAAAGTGTTACGCTTTTATTGTTGCGCAGTGTATTGTTTATTTATTTAATAGTTTCCGCCAATATGGGAAAATATTTACAATGGCAATCATTTCTCCTATCTTTCCTATGAAGTACAAGAGTCAAGTGTGCTTCAAACCATTTTGAGAGCAAAATGAAAATATACATTTTAAAGATCATCTAAAAAATAATTGATTTTTGAATTTTAATCAAAATCGTTACTGCGAATTTTAAGAAAATCGACAAAACTGAAAAAGTAAAGTACTAGTACTTTTTGGCGGATTTTGTTTAAAAGCTTCGAGTCACGTGCCAGGGCAATGGCGTAACGTACACCCCCGCAAACCCCGCGATGCGCGGGGGGCCCACGGGCCGGGCCGGGCTAAAAAACTGTATTTTAACAAAGTGTTTGCATCAAAGAAACCAAAAAGAAAAAAATACCTAGGCTCTGAGCCGACATAGGCCCCCAAATATTTGTCTTTGAGAGGACCCGGGACCCTCGGGGTTCAGGGATATAGGGTATTTTAAAAATATTTTTGTGTATGGAGGAGGGGGATATTTAAAAATGAGTTCTCTAATAATATACACCTCTGGTACAAAATCGATATAGAGCCCCTCTTCTAGTGACGCCCCAGGCCCCCCAACTGTCTCGATACGCCCCTGAATAGAAAATCGATCTTTTTTTTAATGTATAAATTTTTTTTCCTAACTTGATGGCATTTTTCATTTTTATTGTTTGTGTAATGTAGAAATATACTTTAAAAAAACATACTTGATGGTTTTTACTTGTAAATTATTCCCTTTAATAATGGGGCCCTAAAAAAAGGGGCAGCTAGAAGGGTACCTTATTTAAATTTCAACTTTCTTCTTGAGCAATTTTATTCCCAAACTGGCTTTTATTTTCGTCTCAAAACGTGTATTTCCATCAAAATCTCTGACATTAATGAAATTATTTATATATATATAGGTAACAGCAAGTAAAAAGCTTTATGTTTAACATAATCTTTTTCATTAATCAATTTTATTCAACATCACGTGTGTTGTTGTTGTTGTTGTTTTATTACTCTTGTCATTATTATTTTGTTTTATTTTTTTTATTATAGTTTAATACACACCTATAATATAAAACCTGTTAGAATGTAATAAAATAAATTTAGATCCATTGCAAGGCGGAAATCTTTCGCTGCTCTCTATTTCCGGGGTTAAACCTCGAGGAATTCCTTATTGGAAATGCGACGGCATCCAAACGGGGGGGGGGGGGGCGCTTGTTTGTTTATTTTTATATATATCGACGAGAGAGAGAGGAACGTGTTTGCCTAACAAGCCAAAAAGCACGAATCGCGAACTGAATACTTCCGTTGTCGTTGGGTTTAAAAAAAAAAAAAGAAAATTCTTTTTTCTCTCTCCCTTTTTGCTATTTGTCTAAGTGAGTTGAGTTGGAATCAACGAAACAGAGAGAGAGAGAGAGTTATCTAATTAATTATTTGTAGAAATAGAAAAGAAAAAGGAATTTCAACACTTACGTAAGCTAACAATAATTTAAATTTTTTTTTTTTTCAATAAATCAACTACGGCTTGCAAAAAAAAACCACACTTTCTCTTACATCTATTCAAATACTCTACTAATAAATTTATTTGCTAAAATTTTGATGGAAATACACGTTTTGACGTTCTTAAAATGTGAATGTTTGTAGACAGAATATCTCAAGAACTAAAAGAGCTATCAGGTTGAAATTTTATATTTAAAGGCCACTTCACACGGAGGGTTTTCTTGTTATATCGCATGCGTTATGACGTCATTTATGACCCTAGCGTCTGATTACATGCGTTTTTGGCTAATACAGCATGTTCTATTTTTTCGCATGCATTTGTCGACCAATCACAGAGTCGGATTTTTCACGTCATCCAACATGGCTGACTTTAACCAAAAAGTGAGGTTATTTGATTATGACAGCTTACGTTTTATCCAAACAGACGAACAAGCCAGCTTCGGCTTCGCTGGCTGCAAATTGACGTCACTGCAACCTGAAAACTCTCCGTGTGAAGTGGCCTTAAGTTAGCCACCTCCCTGGCACGTGACTCTAAGCTTTTGAATAAAATCGGCTAAAAAGTACTAGTACTTTACTCATAGGCGTAGCCACGGGGGGGGGGTTTTGGGGGTTCAAACCCCCCCATTGGACCCAAGCCATGACTAGATATTTAAGCTCTATAATGCAAAACACTTTCTCTCTATATATATTTCAAATATAGGCTAAGAGAAAGTAAAATATAATAATTACCTTAAAAAAAAAGAAATATCCGCTTAAAATTGATTAAATCTCGCAAATGAAAAATAATAAAAATTATTATATAAATAAATTTTTCATTTTTTTTTCTCAAGGAGAACTGAGATGAGAGTCTGATCAAGAGCAACAGATAGACATTTCGGTAATTCAGGCCCATATAAATAAAATTAGGAGGGATTTATTTTTTATTGCCTGAAATGAGTTGAATGTAAAATTGAGGCACTTATTTAAGAAAAGGCGGGCTCGAGGGGGGGTCCAGGGGGCGGAGTGGCCAGTCATATATCCCATTAGACGCCCTACACTGCCCTATTAGTCGGGGGGGGGGGGGGGAGAAAGCATCCTGAACCCCCCCCCAGAAATTTTTGATGGGGGGGGGGGGGGTTCAGGATGCTTTCTCCCCATCAAAAATTTCTGGCCACGCCTATGACTTTACTGATGCACTTTTTTCAATTTTCTCAAAATTCGCTCCAACGATTTTGATTAAAATTCAAAAAACAATTATTTTTTAGACCCTCTTTAAAATGTATATTCTCATTTCGCCATTAAAATTTTATTTTGGACTCAAAACGTGATTATTATTTGATGCACACTTTATTCTTCTGTACGTCTGACACAAGTCAATACGAAAAAAAAAAACACAAACAAACCACACAGACACCCATACATATATATATTTATATATAATTATGTATATCAAGAACATCACGATATTCTCATATTATAAAAACATTTTACAATTATAATCAACACACAGGGCCGCAGACAGGGGGGGGGGGGGCAGGCAGGGCCGTCTTAATAAATTCGGCGCCCGTGGGCTACTAGAAATAACGCGCCCCTCTTCCTAAGAAAATACACAGAATGGCAAATGGGAGCGGGGTGTCCGGAAAAGTTATACAAAAGTGTCAGTTAAATATTTTAAGAAAGTGTTTTAATCTAAAAATAAGTGAAAACTAATAAAATTAAAAATGAATTTTTATAAAACTAATAAATAAATGACTAACTAGGAACCGACCGAATATTCGGTTTCGGTTTCGGCCAGTTTCGGCCAAAAATCATGGTTTCGGCCGTAGTTTCGGTTTCGGCCAAAAAGTAGCCGAAACTATCGGCCGGCCGAAACCAGAGTCTGAAAAAAATGGGATGAGACTCGCATGCAAAAAAAAAAAAACGGGAGGGAAAAAAAAATTCAAAAAAAAAAGGTAAAATGAAAAAAAAATTTATAGGAAATACAAGTTTCGGTTTCGGATACGGTTTCGGCCGAAACTAAGGTTAAGGCCGAATATTCGGTTTCGGTTGAAAATCTTGTTTCGGTCGGACCCTACTAATAACTAAATAACTAATAAGAACAAAAAAATATAGATATTGCCGCCCCCAAAAGGCTTGCGCCCTGGGGCTATAGCCCATTTAGCCCTGTGGTTAGGGTCCCCCTGGGGGGCAGGGGGGCTATATCCCCGGGGCCCGGGTCCTCTGAGGGGGCCCGGGCCCTTTAAGCTCGAATCAAGTTTGATCTTTTTCACGACTCAGGATAGCTAAAAACGCAGATTTCAGTGGCTAATTTAAAAAAAAATTTCCATACCCCCAGATTCCCCCGGAAATTCTCTGTCCAGATCTGGCCTCGATAAATTATTGTAACTCTTTGTTTAAGAAATTTTGAAAAATTTTTAAATAACTTTAGTTATTTAAATACTTTTATATACTAAAAAAAAAAACTTTTAAGTTTTTTTTTTTTTTTTGGGGGGGGGCCCGTATTAGTAAGTAGCCCCGGGGCCCTTCAAGTCTGTCTGCGGCCCTGTGAACACACATTAACTTTCATATTAATTTTACATATACATATTAACATTAAAGATTTTAAATTTATTTAAGGCAATTTTCTAATTTTAATTTTACCAACCAAAAATCCTTAAACTCCTGGTGGTCCCTAAACTGGTGGTATATATGTTCACACACAGTCATCAAATGAATAAAAAATCCTGAAAATAAAAAAAATATTTATGTTTTTTATTGAAATATTGCTTTAAAAACTTGCTATCTATTAAGGAGTAATCTTCCAATTGAGATTTGCGTATGATCCTCTTACAACCTCCAATTATTGATAGTATAAATAGTATTTGAAGTTGAGAAAAAGAAGAAGACAATGAATGGAATGCAGAGACGTGATTGAAGGAAGCATCCACCCTCCGTTGCTAAGGCAACCGAACCAACCACGCCGGACTCTCTCCACCTTTTCTTCTATTGATCAACAAGAACAAACCCCCCCCCCTGAGAGGGTCTCTCCTATTCCCTATTAAAATAAGACTCAGTCAGAACGAATGAATTATCCTCTACTATCAAAGTGTTATCTTGTTAGCGCGGGGTGTGTGGGGGGGGGGTGCCTAAGGGTCATTTTAACCCCCTCACCCCCCCCCCCCCTCAATTCTCAACTAATCACACGGATGTTCGCAATTTAAGGGTGTGTTCGGGCCCCGGGAATTTAATTGGTTTCACCGGAATTAATTGCTTTTGCTCTGCTCTGCTCTCTCTCTTCATGCATTATTCTATTCACTTCCTTTTATTTATTATTAATAACAAAGAGAGGCGATATTGTCATTAGTAACATGCAAGATTGTTTTCAAAATTATAATTGTGCTCAAATTATTGTATTAAATCGATAAAAAGAACAATTTTAATTAAAATAGAAAGCCCATCAATTCTTTGTTGTTAAGCAACATCAAGGAGGGTTGAAAATTGGAATAAGAGGCTCGGAAAATTTTTTTTTACTTTCTCTTCCCTCTATCAGGTCAACTCTCTAATAAATAGACGTTAAAATTTAAAAAAAAAAAAAACAAATAGGTGTTAAAAAGTAATGTAAAATCAATCAGCGTTAAAAAAATTGCTATTCTCTAAACAAAGTTTTAACATGTGGCTTTTAATTCAAAGATATCAAAATTATAACCTTACTTTTTAGGTTAATGCCGGGTTGCAAGAAAACAGTTTTGTAAATATTTAAAAGTATGTTAGTAAACATCGCTTTGGGCTTTAAAATTATAGGCTGTTGCTAAAGCAACTTTAAAGGATCCGTTAACTATTCCCTACTGTAAAGATATATAGATAGATGCAAAACGATTGGGCCACCGAAAATGACAGCTCTCTATGTAGTTGGCCATTTGACCGCAAGGGCGCATTGGCAAATTGTATAATTTATAATAGTACCAAAATTATAAAAGAAATAAAAATAGCAATTATATTTGTATTCTTTAAATTTTAATTGTTAATATTAGGTTACAAAACAAAAAATGTTTAAATATTTAAATATCGTAAAATAAAAATAATAAATACGTTGGTAGATCTGACTTTCAGATGTTAAATTATAAAGAAACTGGGAATATACTATAACCTCACTTTTTCTCTTCATCGAATGAATATCTATAATAATTACTAATATCGCTTAAAACGTTTCAGAAACTAAAGAAAAATCAATTAAATTAATGCATTTATATCTTACCTCTCTCGCGTGATAATATAGTCACTAAATTCTTATTTATTTCAATGAAACAAATCAGGTTAGTGGATACTTTATAGTTTAAAGCCCCGAATTTCAACCTTTAGTTTAAATACAGCTTTTACGAACCAATCATCTTTAAATACGTTCTTGCAACCCAAAATTATTTAGCGGAAGGTTTAAACCAACAAAAGCGTTTAACGAACCGTTAAATACGTTCTTGCCACCCGGCATAAGGACGCCATTTTTATTTTAACAACGACGTTAAAATTTTAAAGGCACCCCTAGACATGGCATTAATTTTTAACACTATTTCCTAAATGTTAACGCTTTGGCTTTAAAGTTTTTGTTTAAGAATATCTATTTGAGGCAAGGAAGTGATTTTGAATAGCATTTTTGAACCCTCATTTGTTTTTTTCTCGACCCTAAATTAATAAGAAGTGAAGGCAACTTTGAAAAATGTCATTTTGTTCTCCGGTGTTGTTAATTTTGTATTGAATTTCTTTGTTTATTGCTTCGGCCTGTTGGAGCACTATATTTTTTTTTTTTTTTTTTAAAAACATTCACACTTTTTTCTCATTCACACTCACACTCACACACACATTCATACAGTCTTTTCGGCAACTCAGGCCATTTAAGACTTTAGACGATAACCGTTATTGATAAATATACATATAGGGGTCCAGGCATTTTTATTTAAGTCATTTGGTATCCAATTGGCTTAAATAAAATCATCGGACTGCCTGGGGTCCGAACCCGCGACGTTTGGTATACGAGGTTAGCACGCTAACCTCTACGCCATGCCCCGAGGGCGAGCACTATATTTAAATGTCCAAAAGTTATTAACCAGCAACTCCCAGAGGATGCGACATCTATTCTGATAATAATAATGCAAGAGACGAGATATTAATGAGAATTTCTTCTTTTTTTCTTTTTTTAATATTTAATTATCGGCTTTCGATATGCAAGAGAAAGAGAGAAATAAATCAATAAAACAAATATGGTGTGGCTGGTCGCAACTTTCTCATATCTGAAAGGTGTGTTCTGTGCTTGTCACACCAGATTATGTTTAGTTTCAGCCGATATATGGACCCTGTTACGCATTAGTGTGTCAAGCGCCAGGTACCGAGATTTGAGAAAATCAACATTAAAGTTTTTCTGATTTAAATTGTTTTGATTAGATTATATATCATTTTGTTTTGTCAATTGTGCAATTAAATACTGTAATTATGGCAGATATTCA
Organism: Euborellia annulipes; assembly: GCA_023213315.1. NCBI lineage: Eukaryota > Metazoa > Arthropoda > Insecta > Dermaptera > Anisolabididae > Euborellia > Euborellia annulipes. The sequence continues at coordinate 8,474 of JAKCPI010030660.1, forward strand.
TAAATTATCTCTAAGAATACGACTAATTTAGAGAAAAACAATAAAATATAAAAAATTATTTTTGCAAAATTCTCCATGTCCAATTATATTTACAAAAATGCTTTAAAGTCTCTTGACACATAATTGCAAATTAATCCATGCACTATTTATATTAATAAAATAATTTTAGGTTTATAATTCTAAAATTAAAACGGAAATATTATTAAAGTTTGCAATGTAATGAGCATTTAATATAATATTAATTATTAAATTAAATTTTTTCTGAGTGTATATTTTATAATATTAAATTTCTTAAAATTATATTAAGTTAGAAATAAAATTTCAAGGAGAATCAAAGCATATGCGCGAGTGTTTTGTGCGAAGTGGAGGGGAGATTTCTAAAAGCTCAGACTTAGCGAGCGAAGAAAGGGTGAAGCTTCCCCCTCCCCATCTCAAAGGAGGAGAAGAAAAGGACGCGACGAAAGGGTTAGAGAAGGAGAAATTCATTGCTACGCCATATCTTAAAGTATTAACACCAAAACTCGGTGAAATCCATTGTTGGTGACCGTTGATATTGTTCCGGCTTCGACACAAGCACTACACACATCACACGAACAAACCAGGTGTTCCAGCATTTTGGGCTTGGGGTCTTGTGCACCTGAGGAGTCACAACAAATCATCATTTCTTCTGCCGATTCATCAACAGATAAGTGATACGCTTTCAACAAACCCTTCCCCCAGTGATAGTGCTTTGCTAGCAAATAAAAAAATTTAAATCTATAAAAAAAATATAATAAATAAATACATAAATAACAATTAACTATTATCTTTTCATAAAAAAAGAGCTCTCGTAGTTTAAATATTATTAATAAATAAGAAAAATTCTACATTATATGGACCCTGTTATGCAATGGTGTGTCAAAGACCAAAAAATTCAAAATTGAGTTAAGCACGGAATATTGTTTCAAATGCTTTAATTAATAGTATTTTTTATGAAATATGTCCTAAAAAAATTCATATTTAATGTTACTTGCACAATTGACAAGAAAAATTATATATAATCCAATGTAAACAAAAAACTTTATTGTTGATTTTCTCAAAACCCGAAGTTTGGTCTTTGACACACCATTGCATAACAGGGTCCATATAATACTTAAAACAATACATATCTAAAAAAAAAAAATATAAATAAATTTCTTGTTAATTACTTTATAATTAATATAATTAGAATCATTAATAAATATCTATTGCGAAGCTAGATATCTCTCATAACAAACCTACCATTTTTAATACAACCATAAGTTCTGTTTAAAATTTATTCACGTCTTTTTATTGTGTTTTCCCCAAGTATATTTAATTATTTCTCTTTCAGCAGCAACAAACACCCCCGTAATAGTATTGCAAGTTCTTTTATGGTTATATTTAATTCTAGTAGCATAGAAACTTTTTATATCAAAATTACATTAATCAATTTTAAATAGTATTAATATTTTAAAATTAAATACAAAGTGATAACAAAATTTTCTCATCAATTAATTCCTGAATGAAAGTGAACATAGAAACAGTAAATCAAAGTTATAATAATGAAATCGACTTAATATTATTTATTTTTTTATCTTTTCGAAATCCTCATCTTTATTATCAGGAATAATATCAAATTAAGTCCTACGAAACAACATAAATCATTTTTGCAAAATGAAAATTCTGCATTGAAATATTGTAAAAATAATTTTAAGCTTTTACATTAAATATAAATTTTTTAGGGCATATTTCATAAAAAATATTATTAATTAAACATTTGAAACAATATCCCGTGATTAACTCAATTTTGAATTTTTGGTGCTTGACGCACTAATGGGTAACAGGGTCCATATGAGAATACAAGATATAAAATTTATAAATATTTATATTTTGTTACCATGGCAACCATTTCTCCTCTATGGAGTACAAGAGTAAAGTGGTCTTCAGAAGATTTCAATGGCAAATTGAGAATATACATTTTAAAGAGCATCTAAAAAATAGTTGATTTTTGAATTTTAATTAAAATTGTCGGAGGGAATTTTGAGAAAATCGAAAAAAACTCAAAAAGTACATCAGTAAAGTATTAGTACTCTTTAGTCAATTTTGATTAAAAGCTTCGTGTCACGCCTTAGGTGGGTGACTAACTTAATATAAAATTTTAAACTAATAGCTCAATTCCTTCATGCTTAAAATTGAACACAGACACACACACAGACAGACAGACCATGTCGCGAAAACCACTTTTTTGGATTCAGGGGACCTCAAAACGTGTATATCCATCAAAATCTCGGCATCCAATTATTGACATGAATCCAATACTTTCTCTCTCTATATATATTAACATATATATAGAGGTAAGAGAAAGTCATAAGAGCTAATGTTTGGTTTTGTGGTGGTGCCACCAGTTTATAAAAAAATTAAAATATCACCTCGGCCTATTTATTTAATAATTAGTTTATGTTTGTTTTCCATTTATATAATTACAATAAATATGTGTGTGTAGATAATATAATTTTTGTTTAGATGCGTGTTGTTAGGGAAAGAGAAAAAAAGAATAGGGGTTGAGGGGGGGGGGGGAAATGGGAGTGCGTGTTAAGTGAGAATATGCCTCCCCCCTCCTTCCTCCTAACGCCTCCAGAGGCTATTTATTTATTTATTTCCTGTTCAGGAAACGAATCAAGTAGCCTCCCGAAAAAAAATATAGGCAAACAAGTTGCAAAGCTTTCCCGCTTTTCTTTTAACTTCTCTTATGAAATATATAGAGAGAAGTTATTGAGATCATGTCAAAAATTCGATGTCGAGATTAAACAGTAGCGCACTCTCAAAGCGTAGTAAAGAAACCTGGTGTGACGTCACTGCTTGTAATAGATGGGAGAAAAACTTTGTTACGCATGTTTTTCCCGATAAGATGGCGTTGTGTGTCTTAAA
>JAKCPI010030661.1:0-21375 GCA_023213315.1 Euborellia annulipes
CCATTTTTTTCTTAAATATGGAGAAATAACCATTATTAAAATATTTTATGTCAAGAAAATCCACAGTGAGAGCGCCACTTTGAATTTACTCCTATTTACTGGGGAATTTCCCATTTCTTCAGTTTCTTTTTTTTCTTTCTCTAAAGCCTAATTACCTTTCGTTTTATTATTCATGATTCTTTAATAATACGATTTTATTCTCACTCTTTAAAGAAGTTAATAAAATAATTTGAAATGTAAAATTTCTTAATCAAATAGAATGGACTATAAATTTAAGCCGTCTCTTAAAACCATTAAGAAGTTTGAACTGTAGAATTAAAATCAACTCTAATTTGTTATTAGGACTCGGTAATTTAGAGTGATGAGTAGGATAGGCCCTCAAAAAAAAAAAAAACATTTTAATTAAATTCAAGATCAATTAATTCATCTAATTTCCTTTTGAAAACCCGTTTGCATTAACCTTGATTCTGTTTCCGTAAAATGACTATTTTTATTTTGCTGGCAAATGAATTCCCCCCTGGAGGACTTCCGCTTTGCTATCGATCGATTTATGCTCTCTCTCTCTCATTTGTTGTTGATTCGATCTTTTGTTTTTATTTCTTTTGGACACACAAGTCGATATCTCGATTGGTACGCCACTCGCATACCAAACATTTTTCTTTGAGAGGTGTAAATGGGGAAGGAGTTCGTGACTCGATACAAGAAGACAAACAAAGAGGGAATTTTCTTTCGGGGAGATATTCTGCTAATTAAGTGAACAACTTTTAACAGTCCTACCTTGAATGTTTCCCATGTGTGGTGTACTAATTTATTTATTTTGCTATCGAAAAATTAATAAGGGAATTATTTATCATTCAAGGTGAATCCAAATTAGTGTCAGGTGGCCTCAATAATTTTATTAAAAAAATTGGGGGCTAGAAAAAAAAAGCATAAAACTTGGATGGTTTAATTTATTTCGATTCTTGTAATTCGAACAATTAAATCACAAAGTTTTTGGGAGCGGGGAGTAAAGTTTTTCTACTAATCATTTTAAAGTTTATCATATTCATAGCATCCATTTGAAATGATAAAATAAATCCTCTATAGGTAGATGTAATAATACTCTAGGATAAATGTTTCAAAAAATTTTACTTTCTCTTACCTATATATGTATTATATATAGAGAGAACGTATTGATTCATGTCAAAAATTCGATGTTGAGATTTTGATGGATATACACGTTTTGAAGTCCCCTGAATCCAAAAAAGTGGTTTTTCCAACATGGTCTGTCTGTCTGTGTGTGTTAAATTTAATGCATGAAGGCGAAACACAAAATATAAATATTTTCCCATACTTATCAAGAGTCGCGGAAGCGAGCAAGGAAACAAGCAAATGAAAGCAAAGAAACTCTTAATACTACCATTTAGTTGAAATTCCAATAGATTCCAATTGCCCTAAACGTATATCCATCAAAATCTCGACAACAAATTTTTGACATGAATATAATACTTTCTCTCTATATATACAGTATATATATTACATATATACATAGGTAAGAGAAAGTAAAAACTTACAAAGTTTGAACTTTTTGAATTAAAAATATAAATATTTTTTAAAAATCCCTAATAGTCCGAGAGCTGGCGACAAAAATGGGCAAGAGCTTCCTGAAGGCTAATATTTTCAGAATCAGCACTTCCAGTACCGGGGCGTTTAGCGGAAATAAGCCGATAAAGTTGCGGGAAAATGTTTTTTTCTCAAATATCTCGAAAACTATGCGCTTTTCCGCGAAAATACATCTATACAAAAATAATTGAAATTAAATTACAAACAAAAATGGTCTAGTACATAATCACGCTAATGTGAAAGAACCTTATAGAGGGGTAAAATTTGTAATTCTAACAATGGTTGTCATGGTAACAAGATATAAATATTTCTCTATATCAGTGTCACCTTTCACATTAATTACAAATTTTACATCTCTGTATCTCCCGAACCGTTCACTTTAGCATGATTATGTACTAGACCATTTTTGTTTGTAATTTAATTTCAATTATTTTTGTATAGATGAATTTTCGCGGAAAAGCGCATAGTTTTCGAGATATTTGCGGAAAAAACATTTTCCCTCAACTTTACCGACTTATTCCCGCTAAACGCCCCGGTACTGGAAGTGCTGACTCTAGAGTATCTTTCCATTACTAAAATGCAACCTATTCTGAAAATATTAGCCTTCAGAAAACTCTTGCCCATTTTTGTCGCCAGCTCTCCGACTATAAGGAAGGGGAGAAAAGAGAGTACTTATTATTATATCCCACCCCGTGTTTATATTTTCTTAGTTCATATTTAGGTGTTTAAGATAGGCATCCTTTTTAAGAATGACAATTGTTTATTGGATTTAGAGCTAATCGATATTAAGGTTTTTGGATTCAGTAGGCTTTCTATTTTCCGAAGGATGATTCTCATCATACTGATCGTATAATAATATAACCTCGATAAATGTATTCCTTGTGCTAGATAGCCAGCAATCGGTTTCGATTTCAAAGTATCTGAGCTTATAGGCAGGCCTGTCTCGACACTGCCAATGTCAAGGTCACAAAACTTGAAAAAGCAAAGAATTTTTTAAAAAAGCTATCTGTTTTTGATCATCACATCACATTGTATATATAAATAATTAGTTGGTAATTTTTTTATAAAATAAAAAAAAATATTCTTTAAAGAATTCGAAAGAATGCGTCTTGAAAAATGCATTTGATATCCAGAGCACGATCCAAATATAAAAATTAGACAACTTTACAAATAAGGAATGAAAAGAAAATTATTATTCTACTTCTTTGTCTCTTGAAAGAAAAAAAAATTATTTTAGGTATTTCGCTTGTGAGTTTTTTTTAGAAAATAAAATAACAATTTGGGGAATGAGATAATGATAAACATCATCGCTTGAGATTTTTTATTTCTCAAATGCATCAAAGAATAAATTCATACGGAAATGTAAATTTCTTCAATCTTATTGTCATGGTATATAATACGAGAAGATTGAACTTTGATTACTGCTAATAAAGAGACAGGCAGCCGTTAAGAGGAAGCAATTTTATAAAGGGATAGGATATGTTAGCTAGCGAATGCTTCCCATAATAATAATAATGCAGTGAGCAGTACAATCGGAAGGGCTTTGAACTATGGCTGCATTTGAAACCTTTTATTTGTTGGGAACATTATACCCAATATATTCTGAGTAGTAGTCTGACTATAAAACGATAAGTACATACTCTCAATTCCACTAAGATTACATACAATATAAAAGATCTCCCTCTCTCACTCGCTCACTGAATTAAATAAGTTTCGAAGAGTATGAATCTAAAAAGGGAGAGAGAGGAAGTGGAATTTTTTTTTTTTTTTTTTTATTTCACTCAACCATAAATAGTAACAGAGAGAGAACTTGTCTGGATTTAAACATATAAACCCTTTTAACGATTATAAATTTTAATACGTTAATTTACCAGAAAGTTTTAATTATAAATAGATAAATTTTCACTTTCGCTTTTTTGAATTATCCTAGATCAAAAAAACCCTTTCTTCTCTTTCGATTCGGTGACTAGGCTATACGTAAAATAAGACTTGACTATACTGTGAATCAAGGGCCTGAGCCTATATGGACGATGTTATGCATAAATAAACCAATTGCCATTATGATCGAAATGGAGATAAGAGCGCCATCTTGTAAGGAAAAAGATTTTATTTAGGCCCTATTTTTGGAACGAAGTTCTTTAACGCAGCTTACGCAGGGTGAATTGGGAGAAAATGTAACGTAACAAAAACGCGTTCCCAGCGCCCGAGCGACGGCGGAGGAAGGCGAGATTAGCCGGAGTCTTGGCGAGACCACGCCCATAATATTGTGAGTTGAAGAAAAGGCGTGAGGAACTTCGTTCCTGCCGGGCTCCTACGACTCCACACGTTTGCTTTTTTTTTATTTAAGGCCTTTTTCGGCATTGAAGGCCATTTAGACCCTGTCCCTATTTATTTAAATTGATTTGTAACAAATTTAATTTAAATAAATTTTGTTGGGACGGGATGCGAACCCGCGACCCTAGGTACAAAAGGCTATCACGCTAACCCCTCGGTCGGATTGAATTAAAATTGAAATTTTGTTTTTGATGGATAGAAGGTCTAAAGAATTTTTTGTAGTGACTCTTTTAATTTACGGTATTTTTGCTTAAAATTGAAATATTTCATAAAAAAAAATCAAATTTCCTTATAAAATTAATCACCTATTATGTAATTAGTGGGAAGTTTCAATTATGGAACTAATGAAGCCTAAATGCTGAACAACCAAAAGGATTTTATTTATATAATTGCTAAGGAGACCGTAACGTTTTTATTCAATCAAAGTTTTGTTTGATAATAAATACGAGTCCATTCTATTTAAGCCATCTGGTAATGAGGGATTTTCGAGTCAATAGAAAATTACAATCTGGGAAATGACAAACGTTTTAATTATTTTTTTATATTGTTTGATTAGGCCCAAGTTGATTACAGAATTCGCACTAGAGTGAACTCAATTCATATGCATAGGGTATATTAGCTCTTGTTAAGAAGGGCGGAAAAATTTTTGCACCTTCATTGTCAATTTTTTTATTTTCTTTAATATCTTTTAAGAAAACAGTCTTTTTTTACTTTTTACTTTCTCTTAGCCTATATGAAATATATAGGAGAGAAAGTATTGCGATCATGTCAAAAATTCGATGTCGAGATTTTGATGGATATACATGTTTTGAGGTCCCCTGAGTCCAAAAAAGTGGGTCCCGCAAATTGGTCTGTGTGTGTGTATGTATGTATGTGTGTGTGTGTGTGTGTGTGTGTGTCTGTATGTGTGGACAGATTTTTAGCATGAAGGAATTGAGCTACCGGATTGAAATTTTATATTTAACTTAGGTACCTTCCCACGCGCTCAAAATAAGCTTTTGAACAAAATCGGCCAAAAAGTACTAGTACTTTACTGATGTACTTTTTCAGTTTTTTCGATTTTCTCAAAATTCCCTCCAAGGATTTTTTTAAAATTCAAAAATCAATTATTTTTTAGATGCTCTTTAAAATGTATATTCTCATTTTGCCGTTGAAATCTTCTGAAGACCACTTTACTCTTGTTCTTCATAGGAAAGATAGAAATGGTTGCCATGGTAACGGAATTTAAATCTTTTTCTTTTTATTAGATTAAAAATCAATTATTATTTAAATTCCCATTTTTTTAAATTTATTTGTGTCTTTAATTGTTTCAAAGAAAACATATATGTCTCTCTCTCACTTGCAAACATTATCGTCTCTCTCTACTCTTTTTAAATTCCCTTTCCACCTCATCTTCGCATAGGAACAATGTTAATTTCCTATAGGGATTTGTATGTTAATTTCGATTCAAAAGGGGGTCCCCTTTAGAACTTTTTAGGCATTTAAAATTTTTTTCCAATTCTTATGAAATTTTGTATTTATTTACGATTCTATATTGTGTATAAAATGTCCAAATATGAGATTAAAATTTTGAAAAATAACCATAGTTTATTTGAAGCAGTCAACATTTAAAATGCAAGTTTGAAACTAAGATGCTATCGGAAACTAAATATATCTCGACACAAAAAATCTGGTGTGACCAGCACAGTGCGCAACTTTCTCTTACCGAAGGGTAAGAGAAAGTTGTGTGCTGTGCGCCAGTCACACCAGATTTTTTCAAATATAAAAATGATAAAGAGGAAATAATTTTTTTTTCCCATTTTCTTAACCAGAGTGGGAGTTTCTTTTTTTATCTGCTGGGAAAAATTTCCGATTTTTTAATATATACAGTTACTTATTTATTTACTTATTTATATTTTTATCTATTAAACATTATTAACCGAGCGGAACTAAGGAGATTATAATTATAATAGGATCATACAAATGACTTTGGAGACTCGTAGAGTTTAAATGTAAATTTCTAATCCCCTCTAATCACCTAAAAGTTTGAACATAAATTCTATTTGTACTTGTATTATTATGGAAAATCAAAAAAGAGTAAAATTCATGTCTTATTTATTATAAATAATAGATAGACAATGAACTCACCTCCGAAGTAGTGCTACTATAGAGTGACTAAGAATTTACTTATTATAGACCACTAGCGGCCGTGTCGATTGTAGTTGGTAGTTGGCTAATTTAATATTTGTAGAGATCTCACTCGTGGAATAGAGTGACAGCCAAATTTTGATGAGTAGAAGGATGAAAAAAGAAAAGCAGCTAGTATTTATTTCATTTATTTAAGGCCCATTAGGCTAACGTTTCGGTTTTGGTCGAGCTTCATCCACACTTAAATATTAAACATTAACTTATTAGCATGTCGTGTATTTGTGAATGACACAGTTTTTATTGATTCCTGAAAAATTCTAATTGTGTGACTGTTTTTGAAATGACCGATTCAATTGTATTTTAAATGTTGACCGCTTGAAATAAACTATAGTTATTTTACAAAATTTTAATCTCATATTGGGATATTTTATACACAATAGAGACCTAAATAAATACAAAATTTCATAAGAATTGGGAAAAAAATTTTTTTTTAATGTGACATTACATGTGACAGGTACATAATCATATTCTACATCATTCATTTGCATTAGCTTCAACATTTGCAATTGCTCAGTTAAATATCTTCTTATAAAATGGTATGTTTATGGCTACGGCCAGAGGCCGGTTAGGTTTGAGGTGTGTGTCTTCGTTCACGAAGCCCCTCTGGTATATAAACGGGGATCTCGATAGTAATTTCAAATAATAATAGCAACAACTATAACCGCCATCTAGATACATGCAAAAACCACTCAAGTCACAGAGTTATATTGTTTATCCAATGAACGAACGTCTATTGAGGGGTAGTATTTTGAGGAGGAAGGAATAGAAAAACTTACGTAGTTTTTATCCAGAATACATTATCTTTAAGGAAGCAAAAAAAAAGGATAATGGAAAAAAATGTGACTTATGTTGTTTTTTTAAATGACCGATTCAATTATATTCAATGTCTGTCTCGTTTCCCTCTCTAGCAGATAGAATGGGGATATTTTTAATAATTTAAATTTGCATGTGGAAACTTTTCTTCATTTGCTACGGAAACATCCTGACTGGGTTTCTCGAAATGTCTTTTTTTATACATTTATACAACACATATTTATTAATACCACTACTTCACCTGGTGAGAGCTCAAATTTTTTTTATAAATATAATTTTGATAATTAAAATAAATATAATAATTTTCATAAAAGTTTCAAATTAATATTTTTTTTTTTAACAAATTAAAAACTTTACACTTGTCAGATATAATGACTAATAAGTAATGCGTGTGTCTGTCCGTCTGTCTGTTTCGTCTTTTCCAGAGAGAGAAAAATTTTTAATGATATAAAATTTAAACATTTATAGTCTATTGGAAATTTAACCTTTTGAACTTAACACTCACGACACACACTGATTTCCAAGTAAAAGAATTATAAAGTAATTATCAAAGAAATAGCATCGGATGCTTTGAGTTTTTTTTTTCTTTCATCTAATCAAGAGACGTGTTTTAGCGCTTAATAAACCTATATAAATATATATTTGCATATGTATAGAGAGGAGAAAAAAAAATCCGAAATTTATGGCTAATTAAATCGTCAGATTCTACGAAAAATCCAAACTAATTGAATGAATTTCTTTGAGAAATCTTCCCCTTTGATTCAGAGAGGTTCAATATAAGCGAAATGTGCACTCCTCTCAAGTGCGCTTCTTTAGAGATAATAATATTTAAGTAAATCAATGAAGTCAGTGGCTGTTATTCTATAAACAGGAGAAGGAGCAGGTGCCGGCCAAAAATAAAAGCCTCCAATTTATTACAATTTAACGAGAAGTTTCGGGTGAATCCGGGACTTTAACAATTTCGAAAGACTGAAGATGGATAAATAAAATTCACCCGAAACGTCTCGATAAATTGGAATGTGTTTATTTATTTATTTATTTATCAAAATACATCGGAGGCTTTTATTTTTGGCTGCACCTACTTCTCCTGTCTAATAATATTTAAGCCTATAGATCAGTTTTCCCAACCTTTTGAAGCCCCCGCCCCCCCAAGGGGGGGGGGGGGAAACACATACACACGGGCCCCCTTCCTTTTTTCCCTTAAAAAAAAATTTTCCCCCCCCCCAAAATTTTTTCTTTTTTATAATTCTTTTTTTTTTTTTTAACTTTTTTTCCCCCCTCCTTTTTTTTTTTTTTTTTTTTTTTTTAAATACGCCCCCCCCCGGGGGGGGGGGGGGGGGGGCTATAGATGTTCGTTTTTTAAACATAATAGAATGGCTAAGTACCAGCTTGAAACCATTATTTTCAAAAAAAATTAACATGTATAAATGTATTTATAATTAATCTTATGTTAAAATAATTAACATCTATAATTATTAACTATTTCTGAGCCCCGGGCTTGGCGAAGTTGGTAGCGCGTCTGCCTTGTATACCAAGAATCGGGGGTTCGGATCCTAGGCAGTCCTATGATTTTATTTAAGCCATTTGGTATCCAAATGGCTTAAATAAGAATGCCTGAACCACCAATAGATCTATTAATAAATAACGGGTATCGTAAAAAGTCTTAAATGGCCTAAGTTGCCGAAAAGACTGTGTGTATGTGTGTGAATGGGAAAATAGTGTGTTAAAAAAAAAAAAAAAAAAACTATTTCTGAAGAAGTATGAGAAACGTTGCAACAAAAACACTTGTTATTTCTAATTCAGATTTCCGCCCGAAAATCAAATAAATTTAAAAAAAAAATATTTTTTCAACAATTTCTAATACAGATCCCGAGTCGAAAAATTGTCCTTGTTTCGTCCTGATGTCGTAAATTTAATCCCTGATCTCACCGTGGCATTATTGTCTAAATATAAATTTCTTGATTTGCTCGTGATAGGGCAGGAGGCAGGACAAAAACAGGTCTAAATTTTTGGTCGCTGACCGTCGTGACCTCAACCTGGTCCAAACCGTATATCATTCTTATATTTTGTTCTAATGCTGTTATGAATGATTTATAGATAAGGATTTAAATGAATTGGAATTAAAAAGCAATATTTATTGCAAAAGTGTGAGAACAGGTCAAAATTTACGACATCAGGTTGAAACATGGGCAATTTTCAGACTCAGGATGATGAATTGGGAGATTCCTACCTTTTCTCAGCATTGACTACTATCGTCATGGAAAAAATATAACAAGGACAGAAAGAAACATAACTTAATACTAAAGTTTTTTGTTTCCTTTAAGATAGGCAACCCATTTGACCAACCTCTTTAGAGTTGATTAGCCATTCTGTGTTAATTTCTTTGGAGATCTAAATACTGTGTTCAAGAATACTGTATGTAGTCAGCTCTATTAGAAGCAGTTGGACATTTCTATGCCTTCTTATCATATAACAAACAAAAACAAGCCTATTTTGTGCAAGCCATTTTATTGCAAAAAAAATTTTCATTAAAATAATTTATATTTACTCTATCGGTTCATCTTAATTGAGTTTGGGTTTTAAAACCTCCTTCACCACTCCCCCCGCCTTTATAAAGTTGAAAAAAAAAAATTGAAAATGCGAAATAACTTGTAATAATTAAACGTAATAGAGCATGAGTTTAAATTTTAAAGAACAGGTTTTTTTTTGTTTCTCATGAATAAAATAAAAAATAAAATTATTTAAGCTCAAAATATTATAATCTTGACTTTTAAAAAATGTAAATGGCAAATTGCGGATTCTTGTAAATAAATAAATAGCAAGCAAACTCGGCTGAAAAAGGTGTGAATCAGCGAAGAAGAAGCAGAAGTGGAGCTATTATGCATCTGATTAGACCTCCCAGGCCAGCAGACCACTCCTTATTAAGGCATAATTAGAGGACATTCTCCTAACTGGAAGACCAATTTTAAATTAATATTATCATCTCGGGAAAAAATTTACTCTTCATCTACTTGTTGAATTAATAGGCAATTTTGTTATTAGAAGCATATTAAGATTTAGATTCATCAGCCAGGTCATTATCAGAGTATTCAAGCATGGTCCATTATAATTAGACCGAAACGTCGTGAATTGGGAGTTTCAATGATGAAGAGACTACTTCTTCCTGGCTTCCACCTCCCGGCATTGATCTCAAGAGTCAATATTGGTAGAATTTGTGCAAATGCCATTTATTCGAAAAGCTATTATTAAAATTAATGGACCTAGAGCAAGTACACTACACTTGCAACACACAATACAAATTTTTCTCGTGCTAAGGACTTCCCGACCCGTCTGATAAAATTGTTCTAAATTATATAAACTAATTTTAACACAGTACAAGACAAAATTTTATCTTCTACCTACATAAAAACAAAAATTCATTCCATATTGTTTGAAACGGGATGGATGATATATTTTATAATTCCAACTAATATTGACATACAAATTGTTTATCAAAATCTTTTGTTACTTCTTGAATAATCCAGCAATTTCAAATCACTTTGACATCTTTTAAGTTAAGAAGAAGAAAAAGAAAAAATCTGGTGTGACTGTCGCACCAGATTTTTCGGGTAGACATATATTTAGTTTCCGCCGACATATTAGAATTCAAGATGTCAAATTTTTAAGTATGGGAAAATATTTATATTTTGTTACCATGGCAACCATTTAACCTTCCTATGAAGTACAAGAGTAAAGTGGTCTACAGGAGATTTCAATGGCAAAATGAGAATATACATTTTAAAGAGTATCTAAAAAAATAATTGGTTTTTGAATTTTAATCAAAATCGTTGAAGCGAATTTTGTGAAAATCGAAAATAACTGAAAAACTACATCAGTAAAGTACTAGTACTCTTTGGCCGATTTTGATTAAAAGCTTATTTTCACTCCCTAGGGGGGTGCCTAACTGAAATATAAAATTTCAACCTCCTAGCTCAATTTCTTCATGCTTTAAATTGAACCCAGACAGACACACAGACACACACTCTATCAAAATCTCGACATCGAATTTTAGACATGAATCCAATACTTTCTCTCTCTATATCTTTATATATATATAGAGGTAAGATAAAGTAAAAAAATAATTTAGTGAATTTCAATAAAAGAACCTAAGAGCGTATAAAAAGGAGAAAAATAAATACAATCAATAGGTAATTTATTTTATTGACAAACGTTTTATGCTTTCTGATTGATTGAACAATTTTGTATTCTTTATCAACTGTATAATTATAATAAATAGCGAGATTTCACGATTTTTTTTTAAGGAATTTTTTTAAAAAATTGCCATTTTTTTTCTTCTTTGGCTATTATAAGCAAAATCAGTATCGAGCATCCAACAGCCCTGGCGACCTATCCAGAGGTTCCACGCTGTTAGCCTTGCTTATTGACAAAGATTTATCATTCAAAAATCAAAATTGAACGATGACGCAAATTTTATGTAAATTTAAAAGATCTAGCAAACATGCCTAAGCATGAATCACAGAGAGATTTCATTAAAAAAAAAAGATATTTTTTACACAAAACCAAGGTCATAAATGGAAATATATTAAATTTATTATATCGAATAGCCATGTGAAAAATTCCATAATAATGAGAAGCGGAAGGTATTTTTTTTTTTTTTTTTTTTTAGTATAATAAAATAAAAAAAAAAATGAGCGAAAATCTATTAATATCCCAATGTTTATTAGGAAATTAGCCTATATATAATTGCGACCTGAAAAGTCTCTAATTAACTTTCGCTTCGGAAGAAGAGAACGAGGAGTCGAGCAGTGAGAGGACTAAAAAAAAAAAAAAAATCAATCTGCGACGACGACTTTTGCCAATTTTTTTTCTATTAATGGATTAGAAATCAATTTTAGTTAACGAAAAAAAAAATATATATATATATAGAATATAGAAATAATAATAAAATATAATCAATACTAACAATAATAGATTTTTCCTCTCATAATATATTATATTTGAAATTTTTTTTTCCCTTCTAAATTTTTTTTTTTTTTAATCCTATTTCTTTACCTCTGACTTTAACCTGATAACAGTATGTACCGTGCAGAAAAAAGATATTGGACAAGCTGGCCACTTGGGTTTTGAGCCCCACGCACAGGCAACCATTTACAAAAGTCTGTATATTGAGTTGTTGTTAAGAGAACTCTGCAGGGGACATGTCCATTTGGAAGCAACTAACTATACAGACTGTTGTAAATGGTTGCCCATGCGTAAGGCTCAAAAGCCAGGCAGACGCAAGCTTGTCCAATATCTTTTCTCTGCACGGTATTAATACTTTACCAAGATTTTAATTTAGTGAAAGGGACTAAAAGTTCTTTTTTTATTTTCCTAAATGTAGAGCTGTCAATTAGTGGGTATTTCTATACATAATTATGCTTGTACATATATACCAAGCAATGCTAATATGAAGATTAATATTTAATTAAAGCCGAAACTGTCTCCACTACTGAGTTTCTGGTTGCCTGCTCCATCTTCCATTATTGTTTGCAATTTTATTTAATAAATAATTAAAACACCTGACTTAAATTTTTAGACTATTAGCGAAAATTGAATGGCGAATACTATTTTTTTGCAATATTCAAAAAATCTTCGCGGTGTCCCAAGAGAACAGTCGCGGCTCCCTGGGACGCCGTAACGCGTGACTTAGAGATAAGACATGGCTGGAGCCCTGGGTTCGTTTCCCTTACCAAGCGATACAAATTTATTTAATTTGAAATAATATGAAAAAAAATATTAAGTATAATTAAATATTTATTAATTCATATACCCGAAAAAATAAGGGTGTGCCGCCGGGAGTTGATCCACGGGTCCTCCAATTTGTACTCGGAGTGCCCTTACCACTAGACCACAGCATTACATTCGGGTATATGAACTCATTGTCAGTTCGGAAAGCAATTTTAGTCATCAGAAGAAATATTTTCGGGTATATGAATTAATAAATATTTAATTATAAGCTTATAAATTTCCGTTTCGCGGCTCACATACGCGATATATATAATATCTTAAATATTATATATAATTTCTTATTTATAAAAATATTAAGAGCAAACTTGGTGTTATATAATATTATTATTCACCTCTTACGTCTCCTGGTTTATTGTTTTTGCTTCATTAAAAAAAAAGAAAAGAGAGATGATGGTTATTATAAAATAGTTTCCAATTTTTAGGCTTGAAAATGAAAGGAATATTCTTTTCATTTAAATTCGCCTTGACTGATGTCATATTAGTGAAAATATATTATTACTCATATTTTTTTTTAATATATATTCTTTTTTTTTAATGAATAATAATGAAGCGAAGAAATATTTTTTCCCATACCCCCTAATAACATAGAATTAAATTGAAAATCATGAACTTTTTTAGGTTATAAATAAATTATTTAATCCAAGTCATATTTATCTTTCCGTAATTCAGGCAAATCAGGAATAACCTGATTCATTAGAAGACTTCTTCCTTGTTTGTGAGTTATCGCTGCTATCTTCCTTTTCAGAATTAACTCAGAAAGGAAGTTTTTTTAATTAGTCCAATCAAAGAGGAAATTTTTTTTAATCTTTCGGCATTTCAGGTTTAAAAAAAAATAAAAATTAAGGAAATATTTTTTATTTCCCAAAAAAGTGGATTTCGCGACAAGGTCTGTCTGTTTGTATGTGTGTGTGTGTCTCTGTCTGTACTTTACTGATGTACTTTTTCAGTTTTTTTTTTCGATTTTCTCAAAATTCGCTATACTAACAATTTTGTTTAAAATTCATAAATCAATTATTACTTTTTTAGATGCTCTTTAAAATGTATATTCACATTTTGTCCTTGAAATCTTCTTACTCTTTTTTTTAACACTCACACTTTTTTCTCATTCACACTCAACACTCACTCACACATTCACACAGTCTTTTCGGCAACTCAGGCCATATATGACTTTTACGATATCCGTTATTGATTAATATACATATTTGGGGTCCAAGCATTCTTATTTAAGCCATTTGGTATCCAAATGGCTTAAATAAAATCATCGAACTGCCTGGGGTCCGAACCCGCGACTTTTGGTATACGAGGTTAGCACGCTAACCCCTACACCAAGCCCCGAGGGCTCTTCTTACTCTTGTAATTCTTAGGAGAGATAGGAGAAATGGTTGCCATGGTAACAAAAGATAAATATTATATTATTCCCATGAAATTTACCACCAGAGTGTCATGTCTGACACTAATGCCTGAAGAGAGGTACTGATTAGTCTTTAATTTCTTGTTAATACTAAGTGTATTATTTCTTTTTGTTTCAGGTGATGTGGACGAGTTCTCAGTGCAGCCGTTGGCCCAGGGCCAATTCACTCCATTACCTGAGGCTCTATGTCGAGTAATCCTGGAGTTGACATCGACGGGACAGTGTGCAGCGCCACCGCGAATTCGTGCTGCTCTCCGTCAAGCGTTTCCTGCCATGCATCAACCCTCCCATGAGCTCGTTTACGATGCTCTCGCACAACTCATGCAGGAGAACAAGGTAAGACAAAATTCTTCTCTCCATTTCCTTCATAAATAAGGCCCAAGGGTGCTTTTGAGAACTTAGATTAATGGTTTCGTCATGTTAGGGTCTTGTTATAAATGCGTCAATTTAGATTTTGTGATTAAGTAGCAAAGCTTACTTTTATATTATTTTATTGATGGCTTTTCGAATGTCTAGAAGATATTCTTTCCTGTCCTTAATTTTAAAGAGGATCATCTCGCTGATCCTTTCTTAATCTTGTGATTCAATATTATCATATTAAAAATATACTTAGGCATAAAATTGCAGTTGTTTTCACGCAATTTTAAATTTTTAAGAAGTAGGATAAAAATATATCACCCCTGGGCCATAGTACAGTGGTAGAGTTTCTGCCTCTTGTGCTAAGGAACAGGGGTTCGGAAACCCGTTTCTTGCGAAAAAAATTTAATATATAAGTTTATTTATTTTTTGAAAATCTCTATATATAATATATACGATCATATATATAATATATAAGATCAATAAGTCCGTGACTTTTGAACTTCCCGCCTCTTAACTGAAATGGCAACACTACTCCTGTCAACAGGCAACTATCAGCTGACTCCTATCGAAATTTGAACCAGCTGGGTCTTTTAGTTTTTGTTTGACATCCATTAATAGTAGACTACCTCTTGATTTAAGAATAAAATGGAAAAAGTGGATTTCGTGTGTTCCATGGCAAAAATCCATGAATTTGGATACGAAGTCCTCCCTCATCCTCCCTATTCTCCGGATTTAGCCCCGAGTGACTATTTTTTGTTTCCAAACCTGAAAAAATGCCTCTGGAGAAAGAGATTTGACTCCAACAATGAAATCATCTCCCAAACAAATACCTATTTTGATGCATTCGACAAATCTTATTTTTTGGAAGGAATAAAAAAATTGGAGAAACGTTGGACAAAGTGTATAGAGCTCAAAGGAGACTACATTGAAAAATAAAATAATTTTTATCCAAAAACCTGTGTTTCATTCAAAAAGTGACTTTTTGACTTTTTACTTTCTCTTACCTCTATATATATGTTATTATATAGAGAGAGTAAGTATTGGATTCATGTCGAAAATTCGATGTCGAGATTTTTTTCTTTTCAATCACAAACATCAGAACATACGCATTTAATAATAAGTGTAAGCATTCAATTAATAATATTAATAAGAAAACCTCCCCTATTTTCTTTAATTCTTTTTGGAAAAATATATCTTTTTACAAGTCGAATTAAGTGATTCAGTTAAGACTAACAATTCCACTCAAAATGTTTTCATAATAAATAAAAAAAACTTTGAAAAGTTATTAGAAAAAAAAAAAAAAAAAAAAAAAAATTAAGTGAAAAGTTTTCCTCTTCTTTCCAAAAAGGACATCTGTATTCTATAAAAGAAAATTTTTCTTATTCAACTAGTCATTCATAAATCGTTCAACTTGGTGAGAAATGTTGTAATTAAATAATTTATTTTTTATATTGATTTATATTTATTATAGTCAGAGGCGGACTGGTACTTGATTTTGACTCCGAATTCAGCAAGACCAGCGGCCCACTTTAATAAAAAAAGTAAAAATGAGTTATTTAAAAAAGAAGGCGAGATTTGAATTTAACTTCAAATCAATTCCTTGGACCGTATAAGTACCTCTACCTGTATTATCATTCTTACACTGTTCAAATTTCTTTCGAATTTGTATATTTGCCTAAGTCTAAAAGTATTTAATGAATATCAAATCAAAAGTAAGTAAATAAAATACCCATATTTTGAAATAGTTTAGATTAGTTGGTTGATATAAATTCCAAAAGGTGTAGGTACACATTACGGTGGACTTGTTTGCTTGGTTCAACCCGCATCATCAGCATCATCATCATCGTCATCATCATTAGAACATGTTCTGCTCAAGTGCGAATTTTTCTCTCTCACTTTTCGAGTGAAAGAGAGAGAGAGAGAGAGAGAGAGAGAGAGATTGATTGATTATTTATTTTGCTCTGAGTCGACTTGACTCTTTGAGCATATTAGAATTATTTACATGTATATTGACATAATTGCTCTCTTAAATTATACATATTTTATACATTGTATTTAATATTTGACAAATTACATAGATATACACTATTATACATTAAATCAATATTCATTATTATGTGATTCACATTTTGCTTCATTCTCATTTCCATCCCATTCCAACATTCATCATTTCATAACCATTATTATTATTTTATTTTATTTATTTATTTTTTTTTTTTTTTCTCTTTTCCTCCTCCCTATCGCCCTCTCTCCTACTGCCCATCGGTCAGATATTTACGGAATTCCGCCCTGAACCGTCTCGGCCCTCTCGCTTTTCTTATTTCTATAGGAATTTTATTCCATAATTTTGTGGC
Organism: Euborellia annulipes; assembly: GCA_023213315.1. Taxonomy (NCBI): domain Eukaryota; kingdom Metazoa; phylum Arthropoda; class Insecta; order Dermaptera; family Anisolabididae; genus Euborellia; species Euborellia annulipes. Next base: position 16,849 of record JAKCPI010030661.1, read on the forward strand.
CGATATCACAAATGAATCTGCGTATGTTTGGGTCCTGTGATTTGGAACAATCAGATCCAGATCACTTGACCGAAGACCCCGAGACCGAACCGAGTGGACAGGGCAAAACTCCTCACACAGATACTGCGGTCTCCTCAAATTTAGCAGTTCGAAAGCAAATGAGAGAGAGAGAGAGAGAGAAATTCAAGCCAGCCTCTCAGGTTTTGGTTGCATCTCTGAAATTAAATCCATTGATCGGATTACAATATCCGCTTCGGTTTTTTCAACTATCTATTCGTTTATTATTGACAACTTCTCATTCAATTATAGAAATTTCTTTAATTGAGCCATTAATTCTGTTATTTTTCTAGAGATATTTCGCTAAAATTAGTTTAAGGAACTCTGAATTTTTTGAATCAGGCCACATACTTAACAGTCTTCTTTCTTAATAGTTTAGTACAGCGGTCGGGAAACCGGGGTAAATTACCCCAAATGGGGTAAAAATAAAACTTTTGTGAGTAAAATTGAGTGAATTTCAAAATTATCATGGGGGCTATAATATGAAAGATGCTAAAAAGAGGCGATTTCGTTTTTTTTTTTTTGCTCTTCGCATGGGGTAATATCACCTTACACAGAAATATTTTGGGGTAATGATTAAAAAAGTTCCCCGACCGCTGGTTTAGTAGATAAAGATATTAGCAATAGGAGAGTGAGATTTGTTATATTCTATATTGATTTTCTACACTATTATTTTCTAAATTCAAAAAATCTTTGATTTAGAATCAAGAAAAATCTTTGAATTATGCCATACTGATTCTTCGTGCATCATTTGTAAATAAATTTTTTTTTAATATTCAAATGACTTCCACATTATAGGCATTTGACCATCAAAGGGATAAGAAATCCATCTAAAAAGTATTTAAATAATAATTCAATTACAATATCGTTCATTACATGAACTTATTATAATTTTTTTAATGCAAAACTAAGTTTTTTTTTAAATTAAATTTAACTATAACGGAACCCCACAGCCTTAAAGGCTTTGCTGCTTACAGTAGTGTCTTAGAGCAGAGTGTGGGTTTGTTTATTCATTCTTTTATTATCCCGGTGTGTTAATACCTTGAAGCTTTTTATTTAAATTATTAATTAAAATAAGGTTTTAATCACGGAACCGAAGGAACTTTGCAGCCAGGATAAAGAATCTTTTATTTAATTTTTATTAGCCGACGTTTCGGTCTTCTCTCACGACCTTCATCAGGGCAAACAAATTGTCAACAATTTTGCCCTGCTGAAGGTCGTGATAGACGACCGAAACGTTGGCAAAAAATTAAATAAGAGATTTTTTTATTTAATCTCCTGGCTGCAAAGTTCCTTGGCTTCCCGATTAAATCCTCATATTTTTAACTAGTTTATTGAATCTTCTTTAGAATTCTTTACCTTTTTAAAAATTGCGTCTTCTAATAATTTTGTTGATACAAAATCTTCTTGTCTCATTTCATTTACAATAAAGTTATTACCTTTCCGACACTTTTTGATAATATTGTAATAATCTTGGGGAGACAAACAGTAAATTATTTTTTTTTTTTAATGACATTTCTACCACGCCAAAATCTCCAACATTTGGTAAAAATATATTAAAAATTTGTGAGCTATGAGTTCTACATTATTTTCAACAGTTATATCCGTGATTCGACTCCGGCGACACCTCTATCTTTTGTCGGCTCTTTGAATTAGTAAATATTAAATTAGTGATTGATAGCTTTCAATTCAAGTAACGCATACTAAAAATGAATTCCTTTGATGATGAGAAAATGAGAAGGAAGTAGTCTGGCTGCGTTTGGTGCCTGCATCAACATGAACAGGTCGAAATCGCCAAGGCTCTTGTGAAAGTATTGGGAAATGGTCCACAATCCGCTCTCGCCAAATATGGAGCCGCTTAGGTCGTTAAGCCAAGGCCAGATGCATGCAGCCAAAGAAGATGATGAAGAAAAAAAAAAAGAGGCTGCAAAAAGGGACCATCGTCACGTTTTAATTATACTCTTTTGAATACCAAACAGAAAAGAAAATAAAACAAAATTATCCTTTGAAAGTAAATTAACTCCTTTTTTATTTCTTTTGATTATTAATACGATTAGCAATTATTTCATTTGAAATTTCGCTTTATTATATCTTTATTACGGAGAAAGTTTAATACTATTTTTTTTTTACACATCAGGCACCAAGGAATAAATGAATCTTCAATAGGGTTTTTGAAATACGTAGGCCTATATTAAAAGAATTAGGCTATATAGAAAATAATTTTTTTCATCGGAATAATTAAATTACTAGATCATTCATAAAGTTCGTAGTCTGATATAAAATATAGATGACATTACTAGAAACAAAAATATCGTTTTTGAACCGTCCATCCTTTATGTGAACACGCCATTAGTTCGATGTGTTCCTATGAAGGACGGACATTTCCAACAAAGATATATTTTTGAGAGAGTTATATAGCTGAAAAGAAGATGGCTGAGTGATAATTAACAGGAACAGATAGATGGAGGCAGCAAGCAAAGAATAAAAAGTTTATTTAAATAACGACGACGTTTCGGGAACGCATCGTTCCCATCTTCAGGACGATAAATTGCTAATGTTGCTTAGATACCTGTTGGTTCATACAAAATTATATCATAAATTTACATTTACCTTTAGATGTATGTTTAATTGAATATGAGAATTGTATTAGGTGCCTGGGCTGTATTTTTTGTGATAATTGGAACCGAAACATCAGCACTGGCCAAGATTGAAAGACTGAGCTATATAGCTGATGATTTCGTATTAAAGTAGAAGGTTAAAAATTCACTCTCTTCGTTAAAAAGCAAGATGGTTATTAGTGTAATACATATAATGCTAAAAAATAACTAAATGAGGATTTATGGCTTAGCCCTGTAGATGGTCCTATGTGTGAACGAAGCGTCGACCTTGGCATGGTATATTTTTACTTATAGCACTGCCAGGTTACGAAGCATCTAGACCTTTTTTTGTAAAAAAATTAATTTTTTCTTCCTTTTATTTGTTAAAGAGATATAGCAGATCTCTGCCCAGAAGATAATCAAAGTTAAGAAAATTCTAACTAATAGTTTATTTCTTGGACAGGTTTAACAGATGGTAGGTATATATAATCAAAAAATTATTAAAATTTTTAATAATTTATTAGCTCTTGACAGATGCATAACTGTTTCGGCACAACTCAACAGCCATCTTCAGAACATAACACATCCACACATCATATCTGAATAGAAATATTAAATAAATGTTTAACTGCGTTTAATAAATTTGCATGTATATATTTAATATCTCATTGCTATAATAACGCAGTTAAACATTTATTTAATATTTCTATTCAGGTATGATGGTGGATGTGTGTTATGTTCTGAAGATGGCTGTTTGAGTTGTGCTACCAAATAGGTATGCATTGTCAAGAGCTAATAAATTATTAAAAATTTTAATAATTTTTTGATTATATATACCTACCATCTGTTAAACCTGTCCTTAAATAAACTATTAGTTAGAATTTTCTTAATATAATTATTGGACTGCATCCACACTCTTTCATTTAAAAAAAAAAATAATCAAAGTTCTTATCGTTGATCAATATTAATCCCTGAGAAGATGACTAAAATCTGTCCCTGAACTACATTTTTGATTGAGCAGATTTTTTTTTACAAGGTTGCTAATCCTTTTTCGTTTGAGACAACTAAAAGAGCTAAATCAGGGTGAACAATGAGTTGGTATTTTTCTCCTTGTTCTTTTGACCTTTCAATAATGAAAAGGTTCTTTGAATTGTATAACAAGTTGATCGAACTAACCCGAGGAGTCAAGTTATCTTCAAATAATTGTGAACTTAGGAGAGATTCTTAATCAAGTCAAAAGATATATTTTTGTCTAAATTTTTTTAAATTCATAATTACCTTAAATCTCACAATCATTATTTTTGTATTAAATATTCATTTAAGGTCTTTTTCCTCACTGGACGGTTGCACAGTGGTAGAGTACTTGCGTCTTGAGGTAGAGGCGAGGGACCCAAACACCAAATTATTCAACCAAACAATTGAAATAAATAGGGATGGGACTTTAAACAAAGAAGTTCTTTTTCGATCTTCAATTTCCGATGTTTCTTTGAAATTGAAGATTAAATTCTACCCTCCCAGTATCTTTCGGAATCTGAAGTCATTTAGAGCCCGTTTTTATTTTTTTAGATTAATTAATCCAATATAATTTAGAAGAAACTTCACTGTTTGGATCCCCTGAAAAGACGCGAGACCGCGAGACTTCTAAACCATTCCACAGTTGATGGTTCGTTCAGCAATTAAATTTAAAAAATAGTATAGATTATTTAACTTTTTATAGTTTTCCACATCAAGGATCTGTAGAATTCTCTTTCACACCCTTCAGGCAAACACAACTCCAAGAGCAAATGATCTAAAGCAGCGTTTTCCAAACTGTGAGGCGCGCCTCCCTAGGGAGGCGCGGACTAATCTAAGGGGAGGCGCGAATATTGGCCAT
>JAKCPI010030662.1:0-34123 GCA_023213315.1 Euborellia annulipes
GCGTTTCTTTCGCTGATTAAAATTAGCGATCTATCAAATTCAAATATCCGATGTGCTGTACTGTGGTCCAGTATTAGGGCATGCTGAGTACATATATCCGTGGTTCGACTCCCGGCAGTAACTACCTTTTTCACCTATTTGAATTAATAAATATTCAATTATATGATATAACATTAAATTAATTTTAAGAGATCGAATCAGTCCCGCCTTCTTAATAAAATTTGATATGAGACTTAAAAATGAAAAATATCATTTAATTAGATATTCTAATTTTTATTTTTTAATTTTAGGTCCGGACACGATGTGAGGCATATACTTCGATTGTTTATTCAGGAGCTATTGCTTACAGAAATCCACATTGCGCAATCTGTAATAATGAAGCTGTCAATATCTTATCGTGCAATCGTTTGTCAGCTCGAGGTATCTATTCGTAATAATAAGATAATTTTAATAAAATAAAATTAATATTACGATTGGTACTTGTCGCTAGATCACATATATAAAAAGTAAAAACCAGAATTCGAAGGACTTCTCTCACATCAATTTTATTAATTCATCACGCCTGGTCATCATCAGTACAAAAAACTACAGAGAGATCGGCAAGAATCAATAAAATGATGTGAGAAGAGTCCATTGAATGCTGGTTTTTTATTCTCCGGTTTTTTCCTTATAAAATTAATAATTGAACTCGGGGATAATAACAATCTAATGCGACAACTCTACCGATTTTGAGTTATAGCTTTGAGAACATCGATAAATCAATTAGTTTATTTTAAAAATAAGAGAATTAATAAAAAAATTCTTTCTTTTTATATAGATATATAAATTTTAGATTAATTTTTTTTTACCAAAAGTTTATTGAGATCTATACAATATTTTTTAGAGGGAGAAGAAGAAACAATAGAGGATTTATATTATTCAATAGGTAAGTTTTATAGCTCTGATGATAAACGGAAATACCAAAATTAATTTCTTTTTCATATTTTTATTCTAGTTAAGCTTAATTACAATATTATTGGAGATCGTAAAGGTCAGTTATTGACGAAAGTTTCAAAATTTGTGCGTGATTTTTTTATTCACTGCTTTCATTATTTTCTTTTAGCTCACGGAGTTTCTGTTTTGGTTTTTGGCGGACAGGGAGAGTTTTGTGTTTAGAATGAATTTTATGAACCTTAAAAGTAATCCCTATAATTTTAAAGTTTTTGCACAGCTGTAAGACCGAGAAAGCTGTAATTTGGCATGCAGAGCCATTTTGTGTCGTAGGTGTCATTTAAGAAGGGTTTTAGAAGCTTATTTTTGAAATTCGTCCCCTAAGGACCCCAAATCTCCATTTTGGGTAAAAATTAAAATATTATTTCTTCATCTTCTCTTCTTAGCCTTAATTCCTCCGGCATATGCCATTTGCTCTGACGTATAAATATTATTTGAATTTTACTATGTGAGGACTAAATTCTCATTTTGGAGTTTTTTTTTATTTTACAATAAATAACTTTTAAACGATTTGCGCTAAAATCTCTTTAAATGAGCCTATAAAAAGTAGCCTAAATTCGGCCCCTTTGGTCTCCAAATTGTTATTTTTGAGAAAAATGCATTTTTGATTTGGATTTCTTTAAAAACTTAAATATATTTTACTTAAATAGTTGGAATATTTTTACTAAACAATTTGTTTTCCCCGTTTCAATATTTTATTTTTATAGATGACGTTAAATTTACTTAAATTTTTAGAGCCTATGGCTAATGAATGTTGTTCATAGTGTATAAGCAGCCGCTGTTCATAGAGAGCAGTATAGAGATATCCCACTGAATTTCATCTTGATTTTCACCTCGAGAATGGCCAGTGAGTCTTTTTTAATCCCAACAACTTATCAGAAAAGCTCAACAATCCTCCAAAAACAACATTGTTAGCATTCTATGAACTCTGCTTAATTGACGACTTTGCAAAAAAACTTTTATATTCTGGGGCATTTTGTTTGGAATGAAAGTAAGTTCATAAAGAAGAAACGCGGTATCGATGTTGAGGGTTGACCAGGAGTTGAGGTTTACGCTCTGAGCTGAGTTTTACATCACCCATCCAAACGACACCGAGTTTTTTTATCTTCTTTTTGGATGAGAATATCCTGGTCAATGAACTCCACTAGAATGGACCAATATGTTGTTTTTATCCAGAAATATTTTTTACAAATAAATAGTTTATTTACAAATTAATAGTGTTTTATTTGAAAATTTTTGTAAGATTGCTACTTGAATATCTTTTTCATTTCCATAAATTTGTCATTCTGCTGTTACTTTTAAAATTTCTTATAAAAAATGCGGGGTGAGGGTAGTTATTATAATCACCGGGAACTTCAGGGTATCCACGATGGGCGAGAAAGAAAAATTCTCGCCGGCCGTCTGCTGGGCATAGACCTGGCCGAAAAGGATCAGTAAGGTTGTCGAGTCACGGAAGGCCAGTCTTTAATATGCCCCGCAAAGTCGTGCAATTGCTCCCCGAAGGCGAGCTACGGGGTCCAGGGGACGAAGGTCAGTTGTTGACGGAAGTTGCAAAATTTATGTGTAATTTTTTATTCACTGCTTTCATTATTTTCCTTTAGCTCACCGAGTTTCTGTTTTGATTTTTGACAGACAGAGAGAGTTTTGTGTTTGACTATAAAAATCTATTTACGATGAATTTTATGAATCTTTTTTTTTTTTTTGTAAATGATACAAGTTCATTTATTCCTATATTGAGAAATCAAATCGTTGAAGTCTATATAATAATTTGAAAAATTACCACTGGACAAAAAAGATAAGGAATATCCTCCACCAGCCTTTTATTTTGCATATATTTCGGCCGGAATCCGGCCTGGTCATTTCAGTTCAAAAATATAATTTAATGGAAATCGAGAATGTGTAAAAATTTTTCTTTCTTCAGAGAAGCCGAAGTCAAATGTACAAGCAAGCAAGCGTTTTGAATGCAAAAAGAATTAATAATGAAATTGTTTTTGCATTCAAACGCTCGCTTGTATGTTTAACTCGCGCTTCTCTGAAGAAAGAAAAAAATAATTTTAACACAATCTGATCTTGGGTCCTCCATCAAATCATATTTTTGAACTTAAAATAACCAAAATATTTGCAAAATAAAATGTTGTTAAAGTGTCCCATTAAATTTGGAGTTTATTCTGAATGAATTTTGAAAAAACACACCAATTTTATTTTGTTTAATAATTTTGGGGGGCTCGCTGGTGTAGCGGTTTAGGGTGTGGGCTTATACAATGTAGATCCGTGTTCAAATCTTCGGCTTGCGGGATTTTTCCATTAAATAAAAAGATTTATTTAATGTAAAACAAATCTTCAATCAGGCACTGGATTGGAATATTGGATCTAACCACTATAGCCCCCAGGCAACTCTACGAGGAGAGGGACATCTCGTCCTGGGGAAGGAACGTAAGGAAGGTTCCCTCTCAGTGAGGCATTCTTCGGAAGGAGTAGGCTACACGCCGGGGCTGAGGAAGTTCCTCCACAAACTAGGACATCCTCCCTAGGAAATAATTGGTTGGATAAAAAGGATCCGGGTGGAACCAGAAATAAGGATTCGTTCAGTAGCTAGAAATGAACGCAAGAGTAGGAGTTAGAGATAGGAAATGATTTAACTTCACGGGGTGTATTAATTATTTATTAAAAATATAAATACTGTACAACGTTTCGAGTGCTTATTCTGCAGCCGTTTTCAAGCACTGCACACTTGCTTCGACTCAAGTTAATCCTGTTGGCGTTGTACATGTACAAAAACTCCCAATAATAATAATAATAATATAATCGTATGGAATAATAATACAAAACACAAAAGGTTTAATAAACATAATATTCATTTATATTTATAACTTATAAAACTTTGCTTTCTTTTAGCATGAAAATATGTCACCTGCTAGACGTCACTCATGCTATCCATTTATGAATAATTTTTTGAGCATCTGTTTTTTATTTTTGCACATTTTGGGTGTTCTTCACTTTTGTTATAAAATGTTATTACAAATATAATTAGTTTATATCACTAAGCCTATATCATGTTTTCAGGAGGTTTCGGAAGCATTGCCGGAATTCCACCTTCATTTTCGGTTTTGTTTGATTGGTCGCTAAATGGAGGAAGTGTTGGCCAAGTGCAACTCTGCCCTGACCCTGGCGAACTTTATGATCCATTCAAAAAAATTTGCCGTAAACTGGTATGTGAAGATGATCGTGTCTTCAAGGAAGGCAAATGTATTGCATCTTCTTCGGCCTCTTCTGATGGGAATGATGTTACCCAACAGACTGGACAACTAGAAATTGATAAAGGTGATTATCAAGCTCATCTTCTTTAACGTATTTGATAGGAACCTGTGACGATTTGTAAAACACTGCGTTGCTTTTACTGAAGATGATTCCAACATACTGGGATCGAAATATCTACAAAATAAACTGTTGTAGTCCTTATAAAAATAATATTTTATTAGTAATAATTTATTAATTTTATTATTTTCGATCTTCAGGTGGCTCCGGAAAGAAGAATTCGCCTAATGTTTTCTTGGAATGTCCAAAATTCGTTCTTTCTTCTGTCGAATTTACCCTTGAAGATGATAACTCCTCTGTCTGGGTTCCTATCTACAATCGCCGATTTGAGGAGTTTCATATTGATAATGACGGAAGTCTGATATTATGTTCAGACACAATCGGAATTTCCTATATGGACAAATTTGGCCCTTATATGAGGTAAAAATATTATTTTTTAATATAAGGAGAAGGTAAAAAAATCTACGGTGAGGTAGGTAGCTTTATTTATGGACCGACGAAATTTTACATATTTTTAATTTATTTTGACATCTAAGTTTACTTCATATTTATTTAGATTTTAATATTTTGCCGTTCAGGTCGGGAATCTACATGGGCGTAACTAGAGAATTTGGCTTGGGGGGGGGGGGGGACCAGGCATCCTCAGGGTGGCCTGGAAGGCCCCATATTGTTTCAATTTTTCTTGGGGCTGAAGCTTTCTGGGGGGGGGGGTGAGCCCCTCTCCAGGGACCCCCTAGTTACGCCCATGGGAATCTATCTTCTCGGCTGATCGTCGCCTCATACTGTATTACTGAACTAATGTTTGTTTATATTTCCAGTTATGTTACCGTTATTGGATTGGGAGTATCCATCATCTTTCTACTCCTACATTTGATTGCCTTTTTAATTCTCCCTGAATTACGAAATCTCTCGGGAAAGAATCTTGCATCGTATTGCTTATCTCTGCTGTTCGCCTATTCCTCATTTATTGCTGGCCAGGTATATTATTTCATCTATTTAGTGGATTTAATTTTTCTTAATGATAATATCACAATATTATTTAAAAATTTAAATAAAAATATAGTATAGGCCAACGGTAGCCAAACGGCGGCTCTTTTTGAGTTTTATTGCTGCTCAATTAAAAAAGTTGCATACATTTGGTTCCGTAAAATTTGATTTCTGGCTAGATCAAGAAACACATGAAAAGATTCCCACAGAAAAGTGCAAATCTAGCAAATCAATCTTTGCATGTGTATGACTATCCCACGGGGAATGGAGGATTTCGGTCTGGAAAAATGTTATAAAAGGCCATTCCCCACTCCCTGGGGAGGTTTCTTTCTCTCGATCTGGTTAGTCTCGGACGATCATTTAATCATTTTTACAATAAAGAAAAAATCTTCACATCTATTATTTAAAACCCCGACAACTCCTTGGAAGCAGGCAACTCGTAACATATCATTTGCTTGTTTAAAATCTACAGTATAATGTAATTCCACTCCAAAAAGACTTTTTAATTCAAAATAGCCTCCACTAATTTAAACAAAATGTAATGTAGTATGAAATGTTTGCTCTTTTTTCAGTTGATGGCCATCGCCGGGAGCGCATGTATAGCTGCTGCATCGTTCACACAATATGCTTTTCTCTCCGCATTTGCCTGGATGCTTATTCTTGCTTTTGATGTATGGCGTTCTCTTCAATTAGCCACATCAGAGCTTCGTGTTTCAAGTGGTCGACAATGGCGTAAATTTCTTGCATATTCCCTCTTCGGCTGGTTTTCACCATTGGTGTTTGTGATTGCCGCTTTGGCCGTAGACTCTGCCCCACATGGCAGTGTAGATAACTCTTTCAGGCCAAGTTTCGGCGTAATTACTTGCTGGTTTGCCAGTCGAAAGGTATTTTAAATTTATTTTTAAAATTTGAAGAAAGGCCTTTTATTTATTTATTTATTTTTTTCAGGCTCTTCTTGTCTTTTTCGGACTTCCAATTGTAATCGTAATGGCTTTAAATATTTTATTCTTTGCACATTCTGCATACATGATTTGGTCTACGACTTCTACAACTCGATATACATCTTCTGCCGGTACTAGGAGAGATTTTCGATTGTATGGCAGGCTTGCAATAGTCATGGGACTCACCTGGTCTATTGGAATTATTGCTGGATATGTCAACCTTGAAGGATTATGGTAATAATATTAGCCTATATGATAAATTAAGACGAACCTCTCTGTCTATGTTTTTCTCTTTAAAAGAGATCATTTTCTTCATTTTTCTTTTTTTTTATAAAGAGTAAAGGGGTAGGAAATTTAGATTATAAAACCCCATCTTGGGGACTATCTCCTGGATTAACTCGAAGATTATACCTAAAAATATAAATAAATTCCTTTGTCTTTTCAGGTACGCCTTTATAGCTTTAAACACTCTTCAAGGATTGTTCATCTTCCTTGCATTTACATGCAAAGAGAAAGTTGCTCGAGGAGTTCTAGCACACTGTCGTTGCCTTGGATTTGGAACCATCTCTTCCGGTTTGGGCGATTCGAAACATCATCTTCGACCACCCAGTTTCTCTTGGTCCGGCGATAGCGATACAACTCGTAAATCACCTTTGGCTACTTCCACATCGGATTTGCGCCATCCGGCTTTTACAGTGTCGCAAAATTCACATCACAATTCAATGCATCTTCCCACACACCATACGCAACGAACCTCTTTGGATGCATTATACTAAGTTACTTTTTCTTTATAAAGACTCTTTATTTAAGAGAAATAGGAGAGAGTACCTGAAGGTGATAAATTTAAAGTCATGTTAATATAATTTACTTCATTATGAAAGAAAAATATATTATCATATTAAATCGTCCATGACATCCTGGATAATTTGATTAATTGTATTTAACTTATTGTCGTAGTAACAAGCTTGCTTGTGAATTATACAGAAAACTGGCGAATGAAACGCAAATGCAACTTAATATGTTCAAACAAAAATTATTTCTTGTGTGTTTATATCAAAATAAAACTATGTCGTATCATTCAATCCTTTAGGAAAAATATCTAATTTTGAGTTTATTGATTTGTTGCCATTTTTTTGAATAACATGTCATCATTGTTTTCTAGTCGCTTGATTATATCATTGCTATCATCTTGAAAGTGTCTAATTATTGATATAAATTCTATACCTTCTCGCAGAATTCTAACTGCATTTGCTTTTCATTACCATCTGTACCAACACCGGCTTATATATATACAGTATATGCATGAATCAAATATTTTTTAATAAGTCATACAATTGATACAAATAAATTTATATTGAGTATATATACTGAAGATGGTAAATTAGCAATTTACTATAATATAAAAAATTTTTTGCCGTTATTTTTTATGAAAATCTAAATATTTTGGCATTTGCATTAATTACATATATCACTCATTTTAATTTATTTTCGACAAATCCATTTTGTGAAGCTTATTAATTTTTTTAACGTTCCAATTAGTGGCAAAAAGAACTAAAATTTTCTTTCTGGAACAATATACGAGGGTAATTCGGAAATAACCTCCGAATTGCTGTAAAAAAAAACAGCACATAGAAAAAAAACATTTATATATCAAAGGTACAACTTTCATCTATTTTTCAAAATAGTCTCCACCATTATTCAAACATTTGTCGTACCGTTTTACCAATTTACCAATTCCTTCTTCATAAAAAGGGGGCCCGCCTGTTTTAAGTTCCTTATCGTCAGCGAAATTCTTTTCCCCAAACCACTTCTTCATTGCGGGAACAGATGATAATCAGAAGGACTTTAGTCCGGGCTGTAGGGAGGTTGGTGAAACACATCCCATTTGAATTTGAGCAAAACATCTGCTGTTTTTATCGTGCAAAAGCCGACCTTGGTTTGTTCTGGTTGGCTCTTTTCAGTTTCTTCAACGTGCGTCAGTAAACTTTGGTTGTGTTGGGGGAAAGCATTTCGCTGACGATAAGGAACTTGAAGAAACATTGTCTTAAATGGCAGGCGGCCCCTTTTTATGAAGAAGGAATTGGTAAAACGGTATAAGTGCTTGAATAATGGTGGAGGATATTTTGAAAAATAGAGGAGAATTGTACCTTTGATATATAAATAAATTTTTTTTTACAGCGATTCGGAGGTTACTTTCTGAATTACCCAAGTAATTAGCAATTAATAATTTCACTTGTACTCATATAAGAGCACAAAAATCAAGAAAAAAAAATAAATCTCTATGAAATAATGAAAGATATAGGATGATTTTTTCCAATTTTTGGAGAAAACCGTTTCTGGAGCGGGAGGGGGGGGGGGAGAAGGAAGCGAAGGCTGGCTTATTGAGAGTAGAAGAAATATCAGCCAGATCGGGTAATTCGTGGTTGCTATCCACGTACTCACAAAAATGTGTTTAATTAAAAGAAGAAGCTAATTGGAATAAAAGTTATAATAGGTATTTAAAAATTTCAAAAAATCATCCTGTATTTTTTATTAATTATTTGAACATGTAAATGTTCAGTAATTTTGTACATTCTTTTTAAATATATATGTATATGTATTTAATTTATATTTTTATAATATTTTTTAGTATTAACTCCACTACAAGAAAAATGCTCTTTTGAGTAAGCACAACGTCTGAGCCTCAGACATATGACTGAAGAAGATAGAGAAATGAATCAATTATTTGTTTGTTCTCGGCTTTTTTAATTCATTAAAAGAAACAAATGATTTTGAATAAACATCTAAAGCCACATCATTTAACATTAATCATCAAATAAATAAAAATCTCACAAAATTGCCAAATGCACAAAACAGCCTAAGAACAAGGGAATAATTTTTTAAATCGCCTTCGTGTTTGGAAATGTAATATACAAAATTCAAATTTTGAATAATATTAAAATTTTTTTGTTTTTCATAGATTTTCCAATCAATGGAAAAATGTAAAACCATAATAAAATAGGCCTATATTTAATGGTTTCCAAAGAATTATTACTAGCTTGACTGGACTTACTCTAACAAAAAATTTTCATACTTTGAAAATAAAAGAGAAAAATACGTCTAAGGTAAATATTAAAATTAAAAAAAAGGCTTCACTATTTTTAATCATTGAATTTTTATATAATTTTTAGAAATTTTCTTCTAGATCTTTGTTTTATAAATGCTGAGAAATGTTTGTGATAATTAATAAAAATTAATATATATTTGTTATTAAAATATTACATGAAACAAATCCGCTTCTAAAATTTTAAATTTACTTCTTAAAAAAATGTATGATCTTGGTTCCAAAACTTTTTGTAAATAGTAAATAAATGTTTTATCTTTGAAAAATAGCCTCATTCATAACATATCTTACACTTCTTTACTAATTGTTGCAGGTTCTGCAAAACTAGAGAAGAGAGAGTCTATTGTGATTATAAATTCCTAACAGTATATTGTTTTTAAACTTTAAAGAATAAATATAATTGATCAACAGAGCGAACAAGCATTGACAGAGAGTAATCTCACGATAAATTAGAGGAAAAAACAAGAGTTGTTTTAATACTTACATCAGGGGCGTATGTAAGGGGAGGGGGGGGGGCCGAGGAGGCTCGGCCGCCCCCCGAAATTTTCCAAATACAACATATGTATGTACATATATAGGGATATACAGACATCAGCGCGGCTCACCCCCCCCCCCCCCTTCGAAATGTTTGATTGGCCCGCAGCGCGAAAAAATATAGTTCCGCTAAAAAAATTTTTCCGCAGGATGGAAAACTTTGGTTCCGCAAAAGAAAAAATATTCCGCGGGGCGGCAAAATTATTTCGTGTCTCTAGAAGATCCATCAAAATCTCGACATCACATTTTTGACTTGAATACAATACTTTCTCTCTCTCTATATATATGCATAGGCAAGAGAAAGTAAAAAGTGGTTTTCGCGACATGGTCTGTCTGTGTGTGTGTGTGTGTGTGTTCAATTTTAAGCATGAAGGAATTAAGCTATGAAGCTGAAATTTTATATATAAGTTAAACACCGTCCGGGAGCGTGAAAATAAGCTTTTAATCAAAATCGGCCAAAGAGTACTAGTACTTTACTGATGCACTTTTTCAGTTTTTTTCGATTTTCTCAAAATTTGCTCCAACGATTTTTTTTTTAAATTCAAAAATCAATTATTTTTTAGATGCTCTTTAAAATGTATATTCTCATTTTGCCATTGAAATCTTCTGAAGACCACTTTACTCTTGTATTAATACTTCGGCATAGAGAAGATAGGAGAAATGGTTGCCATGGTAACAAAATATAAATATTTTCCCATACTTATAAATTTTACATCTGAATTCAAATGTTCCTTACTGTCGGGAACTAAATATATCTCAACACAAAAAATCTGCTGTGTGCCAGTCACACCAGATTTTTTTTTAAACAACTTGCAGGGGTCCCGACCTAATTGTTTCGGTCATTCGGTAGCAGTTCGGTTTTCTTAGATTAAAAAAAAATTTAAAACAGCTAGGGAATTCTCGGCTTCGGTTTGGCTTACTTCGGTCAGAAACCGTTCAGTTCGAAGCGATTCGGCAGCTTTTAAAAAAAAATTTGCGAGCCTGAAGGACAAATAGCGCGCGCAAATGAAAAGAACGAAAGATTCATGAACGTACAGCTAATGTCATGCGAGTGAACTAGTAAAGTGAAAGCCAGCGCCCTCTGGGTGGCTTGGAGTCCTATAGTAAAGATTAACCTAAAAGGTTTAAAATTTTAAATTTTTGAAATTATATAATTCTTGTACCTGCGACTTACCTGTATGACGCCAATCAATGTAGTTACGCCCCTGTGTATACCTTTTTTCGGAGTTTCAGAATATACTCAAATGAAATAATTTAGAATAAAAAAAGCTTTTCTATTAAAATTAAATTACGATAAAAAAATGATAAAATTGATTTCATAAATCTCAATTTAAATACTAGGTTAGTCAAAATTAGTTCAAATATACAGATTATATTCGATTTAAAAAGTAAAAAATCATTACGAAAATAAAAAATATTTTTAATAAATACCCTTTTAATAAAAAAAGTTGTTAATAAAAATAATTTTATTTATTTAGTTGTGAATTCTACGGATTCTCTTCCTCTCCCATCCTGCTAAATTCATTCGCCTTCAAACAAGACGCTAATTGCAGGTTGAAAAGGTAGCCATTTTGATCAGTGCCTACAATTATTTAAAGAAATGTTTAATGGGAAAAGAATCATTGAAAATTATCTCTCCTTATGAAAAAGAACCATACACACAGGTAAAATTACTTATTATTTTGATTATTATAGGTTAGAACTTAAGATTCATCTAATTATTATGAAAACTTTTTGAAATATTCATTCTTAACAATAGATATTAAAAACTGCGGCTTGTGAATTTAATAATGAACTTTTTATAAATATTTATTACAGTTTAAATAAATTTTATAGTTATATATTTGTCACTTGATATGTCAATTACTTTGAAGTCAAAATATCACATATTATTTTAGATATAACCTCCCTTTAATTAATTTTAAAGAGAGTCACATTAGGTATGCTAAATTTTAAATACTGTTTCAATTTATTGAATGAATCACCATAATTATTATAAAATAGTTAAAAAAACTATCACATTTTAGGAAACATTTAAACTTCTTTCCATCATTAAGATTTTATAAAATAATTATTTATGCTGATTGGCTTTCCGCACCTTCCAAGCGACCTAAGGTGTCTTTCAACTTTTTTTAACCCTGCCCATCCTCTTTTTATCATAGATCTGGAGGGGCGGCGACAAAGAGCAGCAAGAGAGGAAGAAGAGCTTGACTTCAGTCCAGCTACGCTCAGTTGTGTGTTGGTCCTCATGCGCAGTTCTTCTTTCATCGTTCTGTGGTCTACTTGCCTAATGTGAGTTTATTTCATACACAGTTATATATAACAAGAAATAGTCAATTTAAGATCATAAAAAAGAAGGGCAATTTAGATGATATACGTATAAATGGAAGAAAACAGAAATGATGCCCAAGAAACTCGCTAGCCATTAGAATCTTTGAAATATTAACTAGTATTAATTAATAATATTAGTATTATGAGTTTTTAATTCTGGAATGGATCGTTTTATGAGTAGAAAACTGCGGCTCATCGAGTTTTCTACTTATTAGTATTGTTAACTTTGTTTGCTTATTACTTTCTCTTTATAAATGAAATATATAGAGAGAAAGTATTTTTTTGTTTTCTTATGCTTTTTCCTTGCCTGGTGACGAGATGCTTCCTCAAATCTTGATTAACTTGCTTATTCTACATTATCAATGACTTCCCTTTTTATCTGACCGCAGACATATCTTATTTCATGTCTTATTTCTCCTTAGTACATTTAGTTTTTTTGCAGTTGAATAAATTTAGAATAATTCCACCTATTACTTCCTTAAGTTAATTATTATTCTTTCTTGAGCTAATTTCAATATCATTTTATCTTTAAATAGCGATATCACACTAGTTATAGGTCATTCGACTTTTCCCTTTTAATAGCGTTTATTATAATTATTATTAACACATCTAATAATTTTAATTAAAAACAACCTAAAAGATATCCTGAAATGTAATTCAATTTTGTTAAAAGGTTATTAAATTATATAAAATTACTCAGTTATAGCTCTAATGTGTGGTTACATTATCAAATTCAGAACTTTATTTTCAACCCTATTGTTAAGTTTTTTTAAACACTTTTCGACTTTAGGGGTATGACTTTATTATAAAAATTTTTACATTACATTATACCGATGGCTACCGGGGGACGTTAGACACGCTGATTGCTCGGGGTCACCAATGCCGAACTTTCGCCGCGCTTGGCATTGCTTAACTGCAACCCCGGCCCTTATTTTTATTCTTATTTCTTCGCCTTAATTCCGCGGTGCGGGGTCGGCGGACCTTACACCTCCCCCTCCACTCCCCCCTATTAATTCATAATGTGCCAAGATCTCTCCTTATCCCTAATCCAGCGCAACGAAGTCCGCCCTACTAAAAATGTCCTGAATATTTGTTCCTAATCCCACACTTTGGGGTCTGCACTCCTACAGCCTCCCCTTCTTCCCTTCTTCTACCTATCCGACACAAAGGTTTCAGACATGGCATACAGTAATCACCTGAGTCGAGAGCAACCATGATTTAGCTGAACTAAGACTCAAAAGTGGCCGAATATCTGACTCTTTTACTCTCCTTCCACACATTTCTGAAAAAATTTATCTTGATTTTATCTCACCTTTCTCTTTAATTAAATTTAAATAAACTAATATATTTACCTTTAAAATTATGAATATCAACTTCTATCTCTTACCTAAAGTGACTTTTTAAAAATAGAATAATTAATTACGATCCTTTTTTGCGACTCATACACAAACACACTCCTCTGGCAGGGATGGCCATCCTTTTTAGAAACTGGTACAATTAAAAATTTCTTTGCGCCCCCGGGTGTGGCGTAGTAGGTAGCGTGCCTACCTCCTATACCAAACGTCGCGGGTTCGGACCCAGGCAGTCCGATGATTTTATTTAAGCCATCTGGATACCAGATGGCTTAAATAGAAATGCCTGAACCCACAATGTAATATATGTATATTACAACGGTTATCGTCAAAGTCTTAAATGGCCTAAGTTGCCGAAAAGACTGTGTGAATGTGTGTGTGAGTGTGAGTGTGAATGAGAAAAAAGTGTGAATGTTTTAAAAAAAAAAATTTCTTTGCAAGCGCAACAATATGTAATGAATTCATATATTTTTATTGTTAAAGTTTTTTTTTAAATTTTTTTGATTGGAAATAAAATGAACAAATTATTTTAATTTAATGGGCGCTTTATTAATCGCTTACTGGCGCATTTGCACCTGCGGCCACCTTTGCTCTAAGGATATATAATCCAAAATGTTTTTGAATTATTTTTCTAATAATATTAATACCATTTTATAGACCTACTTTATTGGAAATAAATCTTATTTTTCTTGGTCCCAAAATGAACTTCTATTTTTATTACTTACACTCTTTGTTTAACTGATGGCTAACATAAAAAGAATTAGATTAAATTTAATCTGCAAAGTTTATTTTTCTTTATAGATCGACAATTTTCTAAAACTTAATGACCACTTTCCTATTTAAATAAATAGTGTCACATTCCGAACAAAATATCTTCTCTAACAACAGATTCTCCATCCATTTTAATTGAACATTTACAGCTGGGAGAAGGAAAAAAAACTAACAATAAATAGGAAGAGATTTCAAGTAAAAGAGATTGCACGTCAACTTGAATATATAGGGCTTGTGAGTATTTGATGGCGTTGGTCGAAGTGTTTAATGAACGGTTGATGCTGGATAATAAATAACGCTGCATTCTTCCTCAATATACTATACATACGTATATTGTTTTCTTTAAAAAAATTAATTCCCAAGACATTCTCTTTTCCTCTACCAACTAATTTGTTCGTTTTCAATTTTCAGATGATGTAATTTCAAGAATAGAGATAAGAGTCCAAAATGATTATCTTGATACTATTGGGGGCTCTCTTGACCCACTGGCCATGTAACTGTCAACTAACTCTGCCACCGGAACTCGAGGCGATATTTGAGTAAATATATAAACAATAATATTTTCGTTAAATAATTTTCGACATCTATATACAGGGTGTTCCAAAAAGAAAACACCGAGGATAAGCTTTACTTTTTTTGTACCATTTTTCTATATAAAATTATTGACAGTCTAAATCAGTGCATTCTTCTTTTTGGAACACCGTGTATTTGAAGAATAGATCTCTCATATCAAAAGCTTAGGGTACGTCCAAGATGCACACAGGTTTCCTGAGTCTGGGAGTCTGCGGCGGGTGTCGACGAGGCTGGGTACATAAAATCTCTTGTTTTCAAATGGGACTGTCCGTGATGCACCTGCGCGTAGGCTTCCTGAAATTCTGAAATATTCAAAAAATCTGTTTTCGTGGGTAAGTAATTGCGGAAAAAGGTGTTTGTACTCCCCGTAAATAGATCTTAATTTATTATTATAAGGGAAATTTTTAATTATAGACCACATTTTGTTATTAATAATATAAATACTGTACAACGTTTCGACTGCTTATTCTGCAGTAGGTTCTGTGCACTTGGTTCGAGTCAAGTGATCTTAATTTATTAATTGAATGAATTTCACTTCTCGGTGTTTTTAACTTCGTTGTCACATTGTCACGAAGGAGCAAGCAATAAAGCTGCAACCTGTTCTCTTGTAAGTTCCATTATTCACTAATCTGGCTCTGCTTGCGCTACCAGCGTTGATTATGGCCACATCCTACTTGCTCCCTGAGTCAGGCAATTAACCCAGACCCCCTGAAAATCTTGGACGTACCCTTAGATAAGATTACAAATGATCTGAGACGATTTAATGTTACTTTTATTTAAATTATGCCTTTTAATAATTTAAAGGGGAGATTAGAGTTTCGGAATTCTCTGAAATCAATAATTACAAAATTTTCTTACGTGGCACAGCTCTTCATTACAAACGGATCCGACCGATCTGATATCAACCTGTGCGGACATGGACTTGTTGAAACTTCACGGAGAGAAAAATTGCATGTGCGATTCTGCATGTGCGATATACGGTGATTGTTGTCATGACTCCGAGTATTTCGTAGCAGCCGAACAGCGCCGCGGTGCTTCAATTATGTCATGTGTGACTCAAAGAAACAGTTGGTTGGGTTACTATATGGTTTCATCTTGCCCTCCGGAATGGCAGGACTCACTGATACGTCTGAACTGCGAGGGTACCGGCAAAAATCTTTTCTTATCCAACACCTCTGATCCACTCAAGGAATTGCCTCTCACACTCAGCAAGACTGGTTTGAGCTATCGGTAATTAATTATATTTTGGTCTTATAATTTAAGGGAATTAAAGAGAAAAAATCTGGTGTGACTGGTCGCAAACATTTTGTTCGATGATGTCGAATCATGTCCAATTGTGTTTTCTCTTCGGTGTGCGTTGACCTATAGAAAAGCATTGAAAAAACAGTTTTAGGCAAAAACGTTTTGTTCGAAAACGTTTTTGCTCAATAGGGATGCGTTCAGCCTAACTGTTTGAGAATGCTGGTTTAGAAGCAATTTTTTATATTATACAAAAGTACCAATGATCAATTATTTTAAGACCAGTTGATTCCCCACTCGTGATAAAAATCCAAATTTTCATCTATGTTCCCAATTCGGAAATTTTAGAATTTTAGAAAATAATTGCTATAGAATTTCTTGAATTGAATGGCTGTAGATATTCAAATTGGAAACAAGAACGGGAGCCTTCCCGGGAACAATAAAAAACTTTATATTTCGTAGCCGACGTTTCGGGAGCAAGTCGCACCCATCCTCAGGACAATTTGACAATTTTGCTTGCCCTGAGGATGGGTGCGACTTGCACCCGAAACGTCGGCTAAGAAATATAAAGTTTTTTATTTAACCTGGCTGCTGTTCCCGGGAAGGCTCCCGTTCTTGTTTCCAATAATTGCTATATTTTGATGCAATAATTTATATTAAAGAATTGAATTAAATGATTAATTTCATATTTTTTTTTGATATATTTTTTAGAAATTCCTACTGTGCCCTTTGCAATGGAGAAAAATTATTCTCTCGAATAGATTTTTGGAGATTGTCTTTAAAGTGCCCTCAAATTCAAATGATGAATGGATTTGACATAGAAGAACAAACGGCGCTAAAATCACAAATTCATTGGAATAGAGAAAGATCGTCTTGGGTTCTTAACCAAACTGATTGCTTCATTGAAGTATTCCCTGGAATAAATAATAAACGTTCGCGTACCTGTCTGAGCCAGATAAAGGATTCATGTCCCAACCATTGGACAGATGATCAAGTAAAATTGATAAATATGAATTTTTCAAAAAAATATGTGAGATATGTTAAATAGTAATTTTTTTTTAGGTGCGATTGCAATGTGAAAGTTTTACTTCGATTATTTATGATGAAAACATTGCATTTCGAAATGTTTATTGTGCTATATGTAACAATGTATCAATAGATGTTCTATCCTTGTCCAACGAAAGGAATTTTGATTTTGGTAGTTTGAATTTTTATAAATTATTTTCTTTTAAAAGATCAAAAATTATTAAATAAACCTTGAAATTTGCTCAGACTTAATGAGGCCTTGATCATACCTTTAATATTAATAATTATCCTAAATAAAAAAAAAATAAATAAAAATTTTAAACAAACATTCAATTAGACCTGAATATACACAGCTAAATATATATGTATAACAGTTACATTCTTTGTTTATATTTCAGATTATCCTGCTCTACCCACATTTTCTGTGTTGTTTGATTTTTCCGATACAAATGATGGAAACGTTGGCGAAATGAAGCAATGTTCAAATTCAGAAGAACTCTTTGATCCCTTCAATAAAATTTGTCGTCACGTCTTATGCGAAAATGATCGAATCTTGAAGGAAGGAAAGTGTATTGCTCTTCATCCTACTTCCTTAAATTCCACTACCAGTAGTGAAAGTAGGTAGTGAAATATTAAATATTGTGTTTAGTCTTTATATAAATGTTGTCGAATTCAAATTTTTTTTTTTTTTTTTTTGTTAATTAATTTTCAGATAATTCCTCAAATTTCTTGGAATGTCCGATATTTATGCTTCCTAATCTTAAATTTATTATTGAAAATAGCTCTTCTGTTTGGGTTCCTGCCTTCAATCGTAGATTTGATGAGTTTCGTATTGATAAGGATGGAAGCTTGATATTATGCTCCGATTCAATTGGCATAACTTATATCAATAAATTTGGAACTTATATGAGGTGAATAAAACTTATTCTAAATCTAAGAATCTTTATTCTAATTTTTTCTCTTATTAGAAAAATATTCAATGAGATTTATCGGGAAGTATAAAAGTTACCTCATAGGTCCATCTCGCCCTGTTTACCTTCCTGTTATGAATCTAATTTTAATATATTTAATTTGCTGATATTAATATTTGGTTTGTTTATAATTCCAGTTATGCTACTCTTGTTGGCTTGGGATTGTCTATTATCTTTCTACTTTTACATTTGTGTGCCTTCCTACTGGTGCCAGATATGCATAATCTTTCTGGAAAAAATCTTGCTTCGTATTGTTTGGCTTTGTTGATTTCATTCTCTTCTTTTATTATTGGCCAGGTATATATTATATTTAATTTAGAATTTGTTATATAAAATAAGAGAGGGAGCAAATATAACATATTTAATATATTTTATTTTTTATTTGGCTTATAATACAAACAGGAATTTTCAAATTAGTCCCTTAATTCATTTCAGGGCTTCAGGAGGGCACATTGAATCTTTAGTCCCAGTCCGATATTACTTAAGAATTTTAAAGAATTTTTTTGATGCGTTTTTTTTTTTTAATGATTTAAATTCGTGAGCATTTTACATAATAGAATGTTTTTTTTTAAATTACGATTAATTAAAAAACATTTTCTTATATATAAAACAATTCTATTTCAGCTGATGGATATTAGCTCAAATGGGTGTGCTACTGCTGCCTCGTTCACACATTACGCCTTCCTCTCAACTTTTGCCTGGATGCTAATTCTTGCTTTTGATCTTTGGCGTTCGACTAAATTGGCGTCAAAACTTCATTTGTTAAGTGGTCGACAAACTCATAAATTCTTTGCGTATTCACTCTTCTGCTGTCTTTCTCCTTTGGTTTTTGTAATTCCCGCATTGGCCGTAGACTCTGCCGATGAGGGAAGCGTCGATAACAATTTTAGGCCGGGATTTGGAAGACTTTCTTGTTGGTTTGCAAGTCGAAAGGTAAAGTAGTAATTAAAATTGTACTACTTTAATCTTTATAAGCACGCGCATTAATTATCTCATAGTGATATTGCTTTGATAGCATTTTTATTTTCCGCCTAAATTTAATATTTCTTTTCCTATTACAGGCCCTTCTTGTCTTTTTTGGCGTTCCAATTATGATTGTTATGGCATTTAATTTATTCTTCTTTTTTCATACTGCATATCTAATTTGGTCAACTATTTCGCCAAGTCCAAATTCATCCACACGTACTGATTTTAAGTTATATGGTCGACTTTTTCTTATTATGGGGCTCACTTGGTCCATTGGCATTATTGCTGGCTATGTTAATATTGACGAATTATGGTAATTTTTATTATTGGTTCATTGATTTGGACAAATTTTTCATTTTCTTTTTTCTTTAATTTCTAGGTATGTTTTTATTTTCTTAAATACACTACAAGGATTGTTCATCTTCTTAGCCTTCACCTGTAAGAAAAAAGTGGCCAAAGGTGTTCTTGTTCGTTGGCGGAGTTTCTTGTCGTTTTTAACTGATTCAAAACGTTATCTTCGTCTTCCCTTTGGGTCAACGCACAGTGATAGTACTCGGAAAACCACACTCACTCCAACAACGTCTGAAATAGAATATCCAAAAGCAAGACCTAATTAATTTATAAGATAATATTGTTAACAACTTTTTTTTTCAATTTACTTTTTAGCTTTTTTTTATTTATTTATGACATTTGTATTTGATATTTTGCCAAAAGACCAAGAGTGACTTCCTTGAGATCATCGTATGGATAGATTCATGGTTCCTTACCAGGAGGAGGCAAAACTCCTGGAAGTTGGGTGTAAAACTAAGTTGATTTCCTTCAAGATTTGCTACTTAAATCAATTTGTATCTTTTCATAGCTAATCAGCTCCTTTAAATACAATATTTATTTTTCAATTTTTATAATTGATGTACAAACTATTATAGCACAGCCCTTACTCTGAGCTGTTAAATAATTGTCAATGGAAATATTGATAACCTTTAAAAGGCAAGGGGTGGGGTGTAAATTTGGATCCCAGGCAGTCCAATGAAAATTTATTTATATCATTTGGTCTGAAAAGAAAAAATTCGAGTGATAATTAACAGGAACATGAGGACCTAGGCAGCAAGGGCGGATACAAGGGGGGGGGGGTAAAGGGGGTAATCCCCCCGAGATTTGAAAAAAATACCTTTTTTTCGCAAAAAAATTTATTTTTAACGTAAAATTTTAAAAATTAATACTTAAAAATTTGATTTGTATTTATATTCTGGCAAACAAGTACAGAATGCGCCTTTAAATAACTGAAATTAAGAAAAAATAGTGTGCTGTGCGACGAGTCACACCAGATTACCCCCCCCCCCCCTCCCGAGAAACACCTCTGGATCCGCCCTTGCTAGGCAGTCAGCATGGAATAAAAATCTTTTTTAATTTTGGTCTTTGACACACCATTGCATAACAGGGTCCATATATTGTATAGAAGTCTATATGACGCAAGATACCGAAAAGCCATAAAAATAAAATGTATAAAAAATGTGATCATTTAAATTTATGACTTGCTGAATAAATAGTATTCCTAATTATTTTTCCATATTTATATATTAGGCCTATATTCCTACTAATTATTTATTTGTTTAGCACTAATTTCAAAACCATCATTCTGGAGGTCACACCTGGTGAATACGTAAATGGCAAACATTATAGTCTGATAATAAATAAATTATTTATATTATTATTAGAGGAATTTTTAATTATAGACCACATTTTTGTATTAATTGAGTCGGAGCAAGTGTACAGTACTTGATAACGGCTGCAGAATAAGCAGTCGAAACGTTGTACAATATTTATATTTTTAATAAATAATTAATACAAAAATGTGGTCAGTAATTAAAAATTCCCCTAATAATAATAATAATTCAAATCACAAAAACATTAATAAACACATTAATTATTTATAATTTTAGGTTCTCTTGTTATGAATGAAGATATTCCTGTTTTATTAACCAATGATGAAAAGGAGTAAATAAAGTAAATACTTGATAACGACAATTTCTTAAATGAAATCACTAAGAAAATTCTTTACTGGTACTTTTAACATCCCAGAACCCCTTGGTAAGACACTTGTTTCGTAATCTAAGCAAGGGCGTCCGCAGGATTTTTTGCAGGGGGGGGGGCAAGTCACTTCCAGATAAGTTAAAAAAAACCGACTTTGATATTAATAATGTTATACATCTATAGCATTTAAAGCTTTCTCACCGCGGCAAGGTGGATGTATACTGAGAAAGATTTTTTGTATTTTTTTTTGTTTTATACATTTTTTTGTATCATTTTAATTTTCCAGGGGGGGGGGGGGGGGCAAGTGCCTGGTTGCCCCCCCCCCCCCCCCTGCGGACGCCCATGAATTTGAGGATAAAAAAATGAAATCTTTTAGTTTTTTGGAAAGAATTATAAATAGATTATAGCAGTTAATAGGCCTAATAGTTGTTTTTTTTTGTGAAAATTATTTATTAGAGAGAGAAATTTAATGATTTAGATTTCAAATTTCAATAATTAAAATTTTTTTTTATCTCAATATTTTAAGATAAATAATATTTTTACTTTTAGATTAAAATTTTGATATAAATATTCTCAGTATTTAGTAAATTAATAGTGCATTTTTCCTATAGTAATAAATAAACAAATTTCTATGAATTGATTTTTTTATAGGAAACTCTATAATCATTGAGAGGCTTGTCAAAGTTCCCGAGCCTCTCTTCCGACCAGTCTGTGGAGAGGAAGAATTCGTGCAACTACGATGCCTTACCTCAACTCTCTACTACTCTGCATTTTTATCTTTTCATTATTCGGTAAGTAAAACAATTCTTTTTTTTTTTTTTTAAATTTTTTTAATCTTTACCCAAATTGCGTTTGTCCCCTTGGTTATTTATTTTGAAAAATTCTTAATAGATCCGTTTCCTCTTAAGTCCTTTTATTATTTAAATGGAAAATTGAATACCATTTTTACTTTTTCTTACCTATATATTTAATATATAGAGAAAAGGTATTGCGATCTTGCCGAAAATTCGATGTCGAGAATTTGATGAATATACACGTTTTGCGGTTCCCTGAGTCCAAACAAATGGTTTTCGCAACATGGTTTGTCTGTCTGTGTGTAACAATTATAAGCCTGAAGGAATTGAGCTTGAAATTTTATATTTCAAGATTTAGGTGCCCTCCCGGACAATCAAAACCAATCAGCTTTTGAACAAAATCGGCCAAAAAGTACTAGTACTTTACTGATGTACTTATTCAGTTTTTTTCGATTTTCTCAAAATTCACTGCAACAATTCTGATTAAAATTCAAAAATCAATTATTTTTTACATCCTCTTTAAAAAGTATATCTGTAAAATTTTTCGTGGAAATTGTTTGAAGTACACTTTACTGATGTACTTTTTTAGTTTTTTTTTTCGATTTTCTCAAAATTGGATCTATTTGGATTTAGATTAAAATTATCTTTCCTATGAAGTACAAGAGTAAAGTGTGCTTCAAACACTTTTGAGAAAATGAGAATATACTTTTGAAAGAGCATCTAAAAAATAATTGATTTTTGAATTTTAATCAAAATCGTTAGTTATTTTTGAGAAAATAAAAAAAAAAAACTGAAAAAGTACATCAGTACTAGTACTCTTTGGCCAATTTTGTTCAAAAGCTTCATGTCACGTGCCAGGGGGTGGCTAACTTAAATATAAAATTTCTACTTCCTAGCTCTTTCCGTTCTTGAGATATTTTGTTCACAGACTTTGACATGAATTCAATACTTATTACTTTTAACATATATAGAGGTAAGAGAATGTAAAAAATATATCCTATGGATTTTTTATTCAAAATATTTGCTAAAAATTTAATTACACATTTATTTAATTGGTCAATATTTTGCTCATTATAAAAATAATTAACTTATTATCTATAATATTTTCTAAATAGAAAAAAGTAAAAATGTGGCACTCTAGGAAGACGAACTTACCTTACCTCGAAGTTCTAGTTTAAGTTTTTCACTTAATTATTTACGGCTTATTTATCCACTACTTAATATATTAATATTAACCTTTTCATATAATTACCTTTTATATATCATAATTACAACTTTTACTTAAATGACGTAATAAATGATAAAACTTGAAGGCTTCTGATTAAATTGACCCTGATAAATATTTTCTATCTCTCTATCAAAAAAAAAAAACATAAAATAAATGAATAATTTTCTATTTAAGTGCAATTTTAATTATCACTTTTTTATTTCAGGAATACATTTTATATTACCTGAAGATGACATTCATCTCTGGCAACAAGTTCGATGTTCATTTTTAAGTCAACATGAACCAGAATGTTCCACCATTTCAAGTAAAAATAAAACTGACATTATTATGTAAGAAAAAGATTTATAAATTAAAAAAAAATATTTTTTTACTTTAGGATACACCGAAATGCCAGAGGATTTAATAATACTTTTGAATAATCTCGATCCTCAAGTTTGGAAATCGCTTTCCAAACGAGAAATGGAACTTTTACCTCCTCACATTTTAGAGACATTACCACCAAAATTACTTTTTTTATTACCGGTATGTTATTATATTCAACTATTATTATATTATTAACTACATGTATTTATATAATTCTAATCGCGCCAACCCATTGGAAAAAATAACGCATAGAGAGATCTTCTCGTACACAAAAAGATGCCTTTGTCTAGTTTTTTATTCTCCTGGCTGCAGATCTACCTTCCTTTAGTTTAATATAAATATATATTTTAATAATCAATAAGAGGATAAAGGAGCAAGCAGCCAGGTAGTTAGTTAGTATCCACGAAATGAAACTCTCTGATGAGGAAACAGTTTCGGTTTTAATGAAATATAACCACCAACTCGGCAATATGACTCAATGCTTTGTCATTTGAGCTCACAATCTCGAAAAATGGACTGATGATGGTTATATTCTTTCTTTATCCTCTTATTGTTAAATATAACAGCCACTTTATCTCTTCAATTCTATTTTAATATTCTTAAAGGCGAGGTGGCTTATCGAAAAAGCTGGGGCTTAGTAAACTAACTAAGATAAAATTAGACTCGAGTTCGAACTCGATCAATGTAAAACTGGCATTTATTAATATACTTATTAATTACACAATAATATATTTTATATATAGGCTTATGAATATAAATAGACTAGACTAGGTTTATTTTCTTATGGGGTTTTTCAAAAAGGACTTTACAACTTTAAAAATTCATATAAATTTATTCAGAGAATCTACAGAGGTGATTGTTAAGTCAATTTGTAGAGAAACACATCAGGTTTTGAGTAAACTATTAATATTAATTTTCTAGCCTGGCCTTCTTTCCAATGTCTCTGGTGAATCCTTGGCCAGATGGGCTTTACAAGATAGCAACCTGGATTCTGGTCCATTTTTGGATCGTATCACAACCGAAATCAATGATCCTCAAAGAGCGAAAGCTTTTCTAGTATCAGTGAGTAAACATAAATAATTAAACCAACGGAGGAGTAATTTATTCTTATTATAAATTATTTATCTTCAGGTTTCGAACTCGCGTCTTTCTCCAGGGCAGTCTATTGCTTTAGGGTTGGCCTTTGCTCGATGGTGGCCATCACTCTCTCGATCATTATTACACCTGGAGGCAATGGAGTTGTCTCTAAATACCGGAGCTTTGCCTAGGCTACCTTCTACTTGGCTTGTCGACACCCTAGTCACACATACAGCTGAGAAATTGTACGTTTAATAAAATTATCATTTCATTTATTTTTTGGAAATAATTTTACATTTTATTCAAATTAAAAATAATTTATTTCTTGTAAATATATCAGATATGGTATGTTACAACAAACATTGCCAAAATACAATTTTATTTACCTTTATTTACCCCCCCCCCCCCCCCCCCTATCTAATATAAAAATAATATTCTCATCAACTTTTTTTATTCTTTACAGTATCTATCACCTACGGGTTTGGACTTCAAAGAAACTATTATCTAGAAGGCCTCTTGTCTTAGTCTCACATGCCCAAGCGCGAATTTGGGCGCATCTTGTTTTGGCAGCACCTTCATTGGAACCTTTACAAGCCTGGAATTCTGATCGTATTATTAAGTAAGACTGAAATATCAGACACTAATTAAATTTTATACTAATTAAAATTATTCCGTATAGATATTAAAATTACAAATTGCCCTCCAATTTAATATCCATAGATAATTTTCATTTAGAGTCAACGTAATCTACGTTTATCTTTTTTTTCTTTTACTAAAAAACCATCATCAGAGCTCCCGGTAAAAATATCTATGAATATTAAAAAATTCCTAACAATTTTTTAATAATTGTTTTTCCATCTTTCATTATTTTATTGAAATATTCCTGAACTTAAATTTTAAGTTTATTTTTATGGTATAATTGAAATATTTCAAATAATTTTTTAATAATCCATTGGCCTTACATTTTCCAAATATTTATCTAAACTTACATTTTATTCCTGTACTTCTCTTGTTTGCAATTTAAAAAAAAAAAAAATTAGTTCGAATTTAATTAAGGGATCCTACTAATTGACTCAAAAACTTTATATCAATTCGTTTAGGTAATAAACTAAAATTTTAATTCACAATTTTATACTATTTATTTCAGACAAGGTTTTTTTTTAAGAGGCGCTACTCCTTTTGAACTAAAAAATTTAAATTCATTTACTGCTGCTGATTTCATTTATTTAGCTCGACAAGCAGAATTTGATAAAAGTCAGGTAAATTACGAATTTCTTTATTTGGATCATTTTTTTTTAAGATAGTAATGCATATTTTATTCTGGCAGGTTCGTACATCCTTTGAAGCAATGATAAAACCTGGGAACCTTAAAATCGAAGAATTAAAAGAATTGATTATATGGATGCCATTACTTAGCGCTACTCAAGTGAATCGTCTTTTAAATATTAGCCATGATTTTGTTTTAAATTTACATTCAGTTTCGGACAAAATAATTTCTGAGGCTTCTCTAGTCACCTGTTTAGAGGTAATATTTAATTTGTGTATGGGCAAATTTTTCATAGTGAAAGTATCTACATAGGGTGGTCCTTATTTTGGACTTTTTCGAATTTTTTTCGACGCTAGTCCTAAATCGGTTCCAAATATATAAAAAAATTTCAGCTCCGCATATTAATATTAATCCTTCCCCTACGGCCACCAAAGTTTTAAATGGAAATAACATGGGAAAAGTTCTTTGGTGTCTTTTTAAATTTTGTACTCATCAACGGAACAACTTTTGGTAAGACCATAACATATACATTATAGGAAATTCAACGCACTACAAAAAAGGTCTCCTTAGATTTTTAAGTTACTCTACTGGTTCAAAAGTTATTCCAAGTCAAATTTGAAGTTATAGTCAATTTCATTTCAACTTTGGCCTCGAATAACTTTTGAACCAGTAGAGTAACCCACAAATCATAGAACACCTTTTTTGTAGAGCGTTGAATTTCCTACAAGATATTTTATGGTCTTACCAAGAGGTTGTTCCGTTGATGAGTTACAAAATTTTAAAGACACAAAATAACTTTTCACATGTTATTTCCATTTAAAACTTTGGCTGCCGTGGGGGACGGGTTAATATTAATATTAAGAGCTGAAATTTGGCAGGAAACTTTTTTTAAATATATTTGGAACCGATTTAGGACTAGCTTCGAAAAAAATTCGAAAAAGTCCAAAAAAGGACCACCCTAATCTACATATAAAATAATCAATTAATAAAAATAGAATAAATAAATGAATTAATAATATATGAAGGCTTTCATTTCTTTATAATATAAAAACACAGTATAGTTTTATGATTAACAAAATTTTAAATAAATAAGATTTTCAATGTGCATGTAAAAAAAAACACAGCAAATATATTTATATTTTATCTATATTAAACCCTCTGGGGGAATGGGGGGAAGGGTATGGAAGCTTCTACCCCCCCCCCCCCCCCCCTTCAAATGAATTATTTTTATTATAAGTACTAATTAGTAATGTACCGATTAAATCGACTAATCGGTTACTTTCCCTAAACTATTGTATATATTCAGTAAATAAAATATTTATTTGGTCTTTGGGCTTTGAGTTTTA
This sequence comes from Euborellia annulipes, assembly GCA_023213315.1. Taxonomy (NCBI): domain Eukaryota; kingdom Metazoa; phylum Arthropoda; class Insecta; order Dermaptera; family Anisolabididae; genus Euborellia; species Euborellia annulipes. The sequence continues at coordinate 27,206 of JAKCPI010030662.1, forward strand.
ATAAACAAAAATTTGTGGGCATCCTTCTCAAATATAATCATTAATTTTGATGGAATTTCTAATTTTATATGAATTTTTCTAACTTGATTTTGATTTTGATTTGCAGATTGCGAAATATTTGGAAAATAAAGAGATAACTCGTGTCTCATGGTTAAATCAGAGTCCCACAAAATGGGAGAGATTAGAAGCTACAGGTCCCTGGATTTTCTCTAAACCGATCTCAGAAATTAAATCTGCCGTCTCTTCAATTGAACTTCCACTCAAAATGTCTACTTTGAAAAGACTTTATAGTTCGCGTCTCTCTCTCGGACAAGTAAGCTTATTCCTTATTCTCTCTTCTTCTGGGGTTTTCGCATTAACACGATGAGGTTTTAGTAGAGTTTAAACATATAATTTTTATTTCGAAAAACAAACATAATTAAATATAAATATTTTAAATCTATTTAATACACATGAAGAATAGATTAAAGTCCTTATTTTCATAACATCATTTCTTTTTTTTTATCATAAAAAAAGCATAAAATTATATAATAATCAAATTTAATTAGATCTTAATTTATAATTTACCAAAGAAAAAATTTTATTTAGATTTAATTTTTTTAAAAGTAAAGAAATTAAATTTACACTCAAAGTTGGGATGGCCTTTCTATATTCTAATATTAATTTTCCATTAATAGATAAAAATAAAAGATTTTTTTCAAAAATATATATTTTTTAATTACGAAAATAAAATAAATAATGTAAATCAAGCAATTCAAACAATAAGATCTTGTTTTCTCTCTATTTATTGCAGGGGCGTATATAGAATTTTTTTCGGGAGGGGGGTGGGGCCCGAACTCATTTTTAAATATCCCCCTCCCCCATATAAAATTTTTTTTTAAATATCGGATATACATTAATCCCGAAGGGCCTGGGCCCTCTCAAAGACAAATTTTCATTAAATATTTTTTTTTTAAATCCAATTAATGATAAAATTCATAAATTATTTTGAAAAAAATAAAAAAAGATTTGATTAAACGGCAAAAATTTAAAATTTACTGTACATAAAAAATTAAAATAAATTTCTATCGCAAGTTCTGATTCTAATAGAGAATAATAATATAAAAATATTAAATTGAAATAACTTTAAAAATGCTTTTTGTATTGATTTAGAGTTTTGAGAACCATCTGAAGCTTTGGAAATATTGCACCATGGAAATCTTCTCGTTTCCACCTCAGCTTCGTGGGGCTCGGGCCCTCTCAAAGACAAAAGTTTTATTAAAAAAATGATTTTATATGAATATATTGAATATTTAATTTTTTTTTATTACTTTTAATTATCCGGCGCTTTTTCATACAAATATATAGATATCGGCCCTATACCTTTAAAAATGTATATAGATTTGAAAATTGTCAGAGGGCCCGGGCCCCCTCGGCCCCCCCTTATATACGCCCCTGATTTATTGCTAATTCAAGTATTAGACCAGATCGTTAAACTCATTTGAATTCCCTGCTAAAGTATCTAAAAAAAGTCATCAAAAACACACATTTATTATATAATCTATTTTATATTTAAAAAAAAACTTTTTTATTAACGTTTAAGTAAATTTAAAAGAATCGTATCATCCTCTGGAGGGATATTTTTATCCGATTTTTTGTCCAATGATTTTCCTCCTATAGGATCCATCGGTGGAATTAGATTCAGTAAATTATGCAAATTCAGTTTAGATGAGGGAATATTTTTTTCGGTTTTTACTTCAAATTTTGGAGCTGGTTCAAACACTGGAAGACCATGATTTGATTTCGGGGTGAATTTTACCATTGGTTCTTTTGTCACCATATTTTTGTTTGGAAATAAATTAATTGGTGTTACGTCTGTTTCAATATCGCTGCTTCTATTTGTATACATTAGGAAACCTTTTCTCTGCTCTTCTATTATTTCATTAAAATTTAAAAAGGCATTTATTAAATTTCCCATCAGTCTGTAAGTAGAATCGCTATGCATGGCAATCTTCACTCCATTTATAATCGCTCCAATTCCGAAGGTATTCTCTAAAAACAGAAGAGCATAGGGGAAAATAAGATATCCAAAGTTAATATTTTTTAACTTTTTGCTTTTGAAAATATCAGTTCATTTAACTACCTACTTTAACTAACTTTTTTTTAATTACATAAATTATAATATTAATTTTTTTTTCTAACTCTGAGATGATAACGAATCTGACCTTCAGATAGGAAACACTTTTTCAAAAAACAAAAATTACTCATAAATATAAACTATTTATAATACCCTTTAATTCAAGATACTGCATTAATCATATAATAATATTTATATTAATGGGTGTATCCAGCTCAAAACTGAAAGGGGGCAACTTTTCCGATATCCAATTTATTATAATTAAATGCCACAACCTAAATGGAGTTAGGGGATGGTGTCACTCGTAGTTTAGAGAAATTTTGAATTTTTCAGTTTTTTTAGGGTCAGCCGAAACCGAAACCGAATATTCGGCATTAATCTTAGTTTCGGCCGAAACCGTAACCGAAACTTGTATTTCCTATAAAAAATTATTATTATTTTACCTTTTTTTTTTTTTGAAATTTTTTCCGCCCTGCGGAAAATTTTTTTCCCTCCCGTGAAAATCATTTTACCTTTTTTTAGGGAGACTAAATTTTTTCCACACCTTTTGCAAATCATTTGACCTTTTTTTTGCATGCGAGTCTCATCCCATCTTTTCAGACTCAGGTTTCGGCTACTTTTTGGGCCGAAACCAGGATTTTTGACCGAAACTGGCCGAAACCGAATATTCGGTCGGTTCCTAGTTTTTTATTTATATTTTTTGATTTTGATTTTTATCTCAAGTTCATTCAGGGGCACCTCCTACTCCCCCCCTTCCTTACCTTCCCCTGGATACGCCCAGGTATATTTATTAGCTGATATGGCGGAAAATGCTGATATACGGGTGTAATAAGGGACCGAAAAAAGTTTGGAAACGTCTGGAGACGAACGATTTTCAATTATAGTTAAATAACAGTATTTTAACAGGAAACTTTTTTAAAATTAAATTTATTATTTATCTAAACTAAAGAAAAAACTAAATAACTTGATATCTCGATATTGATATTTTCTAATTTGTAGGGAAAATTATTCCCATTCAAGGGCGGATACAAGGGGGGGTAAAGGGGTAATTCCCCCCCCGAGATTCGAAAAAATACCTTTTTTCGCAAAAAAATTTATTTTTAATGTAAAATTTTTAAAATTAATACTTAAAAATTTGATGTGTATTTATATTCTGGCAAACAAGTACAGAATGCGCTTTAAATTACCGAAATTAAAAAAAATAGTGTGCTGTGCGACGAGTCACACCAGATTACCCCCCCCCCGAGAAACACCTCTGGATCCGCCCTTGTTCCCATTTCAATATATTTTTTATAGGCTATCTAGTAAAATTTTTTAGAAAAAGTTTTTGCTAACTTGATAGTGTTTGGATCATACAACAGTCACGATCACAATGCGTTTGCTTGTTGAAATCGTCTCCTGACATTTCTGATCAACCTATTGGCCATTTCTACTCTATAGAATTCAAAATTAATTCTTTTTTCTCAATAAAACTTGTGAAAAAATTGTATCAATAGAATATGAGTGATAATCATAATATTTTTCGGTTTATATATAATTTTTTTTATTTAATTATTTTATAGAGATCTCAGACTAAAAAGTTTCGGTCACTATAATTTTATCAGAGTGGGTCGGAAAGAGAAAGGTGAGATAGAAAAATCATGCCGATGACACATTCACTCTACACATTATGCCAAATTAATATATGTATAGGATCTAAATGATTTTTGCATCTCACCTTATTACCATCACTGGGAAATTTAAACATAGTGGGTGAAACCTTTAAAACTGATATGAATTAATTATCAATAAATAAAAACATAGTAATTTTTATTCCACTGAAAAATATGATCATCATTCATTATTATCGATGAAGTTATTTATTCATGGTATACAGGGCCACCGACAAATAGAGGTAGAGGGGATAATAAATAATAAATCCATGGGCTCTTTCGGCTGCAATCCTAACTCTAACTAAATTGTCTCATAGAAAAAAAATATTTTCATAAATGAAAAGAAATTAATGGCTGAGTGATAATAAACAGGAAGAGGGAGAGAAAGGGAAAAAAAAAAAAAAAAAATTTAATTTTATGGCGGGACTCGGCCTGGAGGGGGGGGGGGGGGGGAGGTATTTTTATGTTTTTCCCTTCTAAAGCGCATAGACTTATTCGGTTTTATTTTGGGTGGGATCCTTGGGTCCTCTCTACGGCTCTGATTGTATGTTTTTTTTTTTTTATTAATATCACACAAATTTTTATTGTTATTAACTTACGGTCAGACGATTGGACATGATGGGCGGACCCAATCAGCAGAAATAAAATCACCATTTTAACTTCATCCATTATTATTAATTATTAATTAAGTCTCTTCGAAGAGTTCTTTAAATATAAATCGTGAATTTGCACAACGACGGCTTTTAAATTGTGTTTTTTTTTTATCAACGACAGATAACAAAACGTGATATTTTTTTTTAGAATTATCAAGAAATAAATAGCAAAACAAAGAGAATATAAAATACCAAATACGTATGTTTAAAATGACCTAATATATTTTTTTTTAAAGAAATTTTTTTTTTTAATAGGCCTCATGTGATCTCTTTAGAGACAGCAACTGTCTGCTCATCTGACATTGCTAAGCCTCTGAAAAACTGTAATTTGTTGAACTTTTGATACAATTACAACTATAGGACATGATGTTATTTTATTATACTAGGCTACTAAGTTTTATTTAAAATTCCCATTTCACAAGGCCACGTATTAAATAAAATACATTAATTGCCGTTTTCCTTAGACTTTGTCTATATAAAAAAAGCTTAAAAACTCTTGTTTCTTTTAGACTATCCTAATTTGTACTTTTTCTATCAAATCTCCATTTCTAAAGAACTTAGTTTGTAAATAGTTTGTTTTAATTGATGTAGAAAGTGGCTGTGTAGAATTGAATAAAGGGTTGAAGAGAAATGCAGCCAGGTAGAGAGCCTCAAGGAGTTTAATTTAATAAAGGCTCCCTACCTGGCTGCATTCCTTTTCAACCCTTTATTAGTATTGTTTTGTTTTAAGATAAAACGAAGAGACGAACATTCTTTAATTTGTAATTACATATTTCCAGGTGCGAGCTTTGACTAGACAAGGAAAGGATCTTCTTCTTACCTCAGATTTGCTCTCGTTTTCTCAATTAGCACGGGCCTTACCGTTGTCTCAGATTGTATCTGCCTCATTTGGACAAATTCCTCAGAGAACTATTGAAAGACTCTCACTCCATTTAAGGAAATCCACTCCTGCCACTGCAGCTGCCTTAGCAACAATTATTTTTCCTAAAATTGGTAAATCTAAATAAAAGACATGTTTCTGGACTTATGTTTAAGGGCTTAAGAGTAAACTCTATCTATAGATAGAGAAACTTTTTTTAGAATACATATCATTTTATTTGCAAACATTTCGATGGACATGTTTCTCTCAAATATTTAAAGTGTTTGAGAAAGCATTGGCCAAAAGGGGCACTTTTTAAAGTGAAAAGATATAAAAAATTACCATGGTCAAAAATGATATATATCTTCTGCCACCCTAGAGATCAATTTTCTTTCCACCCTGGTTACTGGCTCCTTCCGTTCTAATGATAAAAAAATTATTAAAATTTTGTTTTACTTTTTTTTAATTCAAGTAATATTGAAATAATTTTTTAATTTTCTCTTTTAGAAAACGATTCAAATTTATTTTTACAACTATTGACAACACCTGGACCAATAACATTCTTAGAAATATTTCATCCAAAAGATTTGAAAGTAATTTCAGCAAATTTGAAAACAATTTTTGAATATCCTCATCCAAGTGTGGCGAGAATTCCTCGTGTTTTGGTAAATTAAACGAAATTTATATTTAAATGTTTTCAAAAATTGATAAAAAAAATTCTCATTATTAATTGTTATTATTACTATATAATGATAATTTATGAATCATGCATAAATGCGACATTATTTGATAGTACAAAGTCAAGTTAAAATATATATTTTTTTAATCTAACTATTATAAACAATACTTATTGAATATTTCCTATTTTCAGCTTTCAACAGCTTTAGATCAACAGTTTAAATCGGATTGGACATCAAATGCTCTTCTTACTTCTCCTTTCCTTTATGGATTATCATGTGATCAAATTTCAAAACTGAGGATAATAGATTTTATTCCATTTGTTTCTGCTTTCAATGCTTTGAGAAGTATTTTCTCAGTGGTAATATCAATTTCTCTAAATTCTCAAAAGAAAGAGGCAACCTATGAAAAATTTACTGTCATTTACTGCCTATTTCTTTCGTACAATTTCCCAGCCTTACTTTTTTTTTAATAAATAGTAGGCCTATTAATCTTTATTTATTTTATTTTTATTCTCAAGCCATTTCCGAAAGACACTCAACATTGCTGGAAATTATATTTAGAAGATTATCTTAAAATAAAATACAAACTAAACCACCCTTTGAAGGCCACTCATTTCTTATCAGTTCTTGAGGGTTCCGAAATAAGAGCTATTGGAGGTGAATAAATAACTCAATTTTTTTTTTTTTAATAAAAATAACTTTGATACATAAATGTTTTAGGCTTTATATTCGCATCTGTCTCCCCCCAAGCAATTTCAGCCGCTGGATTGAATAATTCTTTGGCAATTTTAGAAGAAATTGGAAAAATTCCTCATGAAGAAATTTTGATAGCAACAACGCCTAATCATCTGAGAGAAATGGCTCAAATTTTCTTTCAACATTTAGTATGATAAAATAATTTATTTTTAATTATTTATATTTATTAAATATTGAGATGTTCGGAAAGTAATTTCGTTTT